>CM053785.1:1051761929-1051789429 GCA_028749045.1 Cupressus sempervirens
TGGAGATTGAATAGAATCAATATGAATAGAATCTTTAGGTTGTAAAGTTGTATTTGTGAAAAGAATAGCATCAATGTATAGTAATGAACGATCACCTTTTACAACAACCCTTGATTTGGTATGAGATGTATCTTCAATAGTATTGGATTGATTGATTTCAAATGAGTCCTTAGGAAGGATTTTATGAATTTCATTCTTTAATTTTAAGGTATATTTAGATAAAGGACAAACATAACTCAAAAAAGCCTCCTCCATAGAACGAATGACAATGAAAATCATAGGAAATGGATTACTATCATGAGAAATAGACGTGTCATTTTCCTATTGTACCAAATGATCCTTATAAGGAATAAATATCATGATTTTTATTCAAGGAATCTTTGGTGAGAGAGGGATCTTTACAAGGAATTCAATGATAGTCACAATGTCCTTAGTGTTAGTCCTATTAGGATTAACCACAGGTAGAAATAACAGTTAAATGTAAATATAACCAATATTAGAAAATAACAAATCACACAGAAGAGAACACAAGACACAAAGATTTAACATGGTTCACCCAATCCTTGGGCTATGTCCACCAATAGGAAGTCCAATATTATTATCATCCATTGATTATAATATGCAATCCCTTGTAGCTCAATAACATCTTCCAAATTTAAAAATAAGCTATCAATTTTTGAAAAATCTGACGATTGAGGAATTAAAACTTTAATGATGTAGCTTCTACCTTCCAAGTTGGCATTCAAACCAATTAAATTTGTCCACACAATCTTATCTTTTCATTGTTGGTGAGTTACACTAGACCCACTCATGCTCTTGGACACATGTCACACTCTTGCTATGTCGCTAAGAATAAACATTGAGCAACTTCTCATGGTGACATAGCGACCATCGTTGATGATGCCTTGATCAGACAATTAAAACTTTATGATCATTATATTGTAACTATGGTGGGCCCACATAACTTCCCTTTGGTTTCCATGTTGCGATCAATAAAGTTTGAGCAAGTTTTCATAGCGACCATGTGACCACTGTCAATCTTGGAAAGATCTAATGGTGCGAGTAACTCATCCTGAAACCATGTTTACTTACCAATTGGGTCCTACATGTAACCATTCTTTGGTCACCATGTTGCTAGTGGTAAAAGCCAAGCTATTTCTTATGCTGACATAGCGATCATCGTTGATTTCAGGGAGATCTAACAGTTAAAGATCATTTCGAGGATTTTGGGAGACGATGTGAATAACCATATTAAAGGTTCCTAGAAACATAAAGAAAAAATTTAAAACATTTATCCCTTTTGAAATAAAATGAGGAGGTGCCTAACCAACAAAAATTCTAGGGCAACATATCTCTGATGAAACAAAATTAGGGTTTTCTAGGGTTAATAAAATTAAAAACACCAAACCCTAATTTTCACAAAGAAAGCTAGAACATTAACTTTGAGATATATTCAGATAGGCACAAAGTGAAAACATGACCAATACTTCCAACATAATATCGGTAGTATGTTGGGATCTTGATTATTCCCCTGTTTTATAAGTTTTGACAATATAATATTATGCATTTGATCTAGTTTACCACGAGATTGAGTTTGGCTCATACTCCCACTAAAGTAGGGTCTAAATATACTATCTTAAAAAGTTTATACTAACTTTTTGAGACCTTGTAGTCATTATTTTGGCAATCTCCTAGAACATGGATGCATTTATGATAATAATGTTGTCTTTGCTCAAGTTTATATCCATTTGTGGCCATTTTTTCTCTACCTTTGATATCCTAAACTGTTTCGTGGCTAAATCCCTCCTGGGTAAAGGTCAATATCAACCCTTACCCAGGGTATAGGTTGGCCTCTACCTGAGCAGAGTGTCAAGATTTTAGAATTTATTCAAGTTTTTCCATTCTTTCCTACTTGAATGCAATTCACCAATTTTTTTGGATTTAGTATTGAATTTGGTATAAAGGAGAGTTTTCTCACTTTATTTGGGGGACTCATCAATTTCTATGTGCAAGCTATCCATCTATGCTATAGATTTGTGAGAAATATTCATGTCATCATTTGCAATAAATTTTTCAAGGTGCATCTAAGGAATTCAAACTAAGAAAGAAAGGATTCATTGGAAGCACTCATTCATGTCATTGCTCATACAGTTACTTCTCAAAATATAACCATTTTCTTCTTTAGAGACTATGGTGTTGGCCATCAAGGAAGGTGATCTTCATTAAAATTGTATCTTCGTTCAAGCATTCATCCATTGAAGTATTGGAGTATACTTACATTCAAAATTATATGATATGACACATGTAGGTATATTATATTTTTGGAGACATATGACATTATCATTCTACACCATACATCTAGACACAAGAATTTATACTTTTTTATGGATAAAAGATCTAAATCCTTCCATGGAGATTAGGAAAGTAAGGTGAATATTTAAATTTCTCTTATTTTTATACCCTTTATTATTTCAAGGTTAATCATAAACTAGGGCTTGATCTAACCAATCTCCTCTCCCCTAACATATTTTATTTTTCTTGTTTTTAGGTGTAGATTTACAAGTTTTCAAAGGGGAAAATTCATATTCATGAAGCTAGGGTTTCACTTTCAGTCAAAATTTAGATTCTAGAAATTTTGTACATTTTGGGTCCAAGTGAACCTTGAATTTGACCCTTCCCAATTCATCCTTAATCCTTAGTTTGGCCTTGAATCTCCAATCTAACCTCAATCTATGACCTCCATAATGTTAGGGTTTGTAGTTTTAGGTCTTGAATGCCTAGATTTGGCCTAGTTTTAGTTTTCACACAACATAATAAAAAAAATTATATTTGAAGTAATTTTTCTCTTTATCCCTCAATGCACCTCTCTCTCTCACACACATACACACACACACATGCATGCACGCACGCGCACACCCACACACCCACCCACACACACACACCCACACCCACATACACACACACACACACACTTTATAAAACTTCCTTGTACATTTTGGGTTGAATTAAACCTCAAATTTGACCCTTCCCAATTCATCCTTAACCCTTAGTTTGGCCTTGAATCTCTAATTTGACCTTGATCAGTGACCTCCTCCATAATGTTAGGATTCATAGTTTTAAGTCTCGAATGCCTAGATTTGGCCTAGTTTTAGTTTTGGCACAACTTAATAGCAATTTTTTATAGTTGAAGTGGTTCTCTCTCTCTCTCTCTCTCTCTCTCTCTCTCTCTCTCTCTCTCTCTCTCTCTCTCTCTCTCTCTCTCTCTCTCTCTCTCTCTCACACACACACACACACACACACACACGCACACCCACGCCCACACACACGCACAAATTTTTTATAAAACTTCCTTGCATGTTTTATATTTGATCCAATCATGTGCTTGATTTTCATTTATGCTTCTATATTCATTTGCATCTTAATTAGTCAATCTTATTTATATAAATAATAATACAAATTAAAATAATAATCATAACAAGCAATATCAAAAACCATAATAATAACAAAAAAGGGGAAAGCAATAGATAATTTAAGCACACCTTTGTGAGAGTCTTAAATCTAACTTTAGCACCCCTTAATTTATTTGGGTTGTGCTAATCCTATTTGAAATCATTAGAGAGTTATACTTGAAGGTCCTTCATTTACCTTCCTTGATGTATGTGGGAGGTAGGATAATCAATAAACATGTTTGATGTTCCCCATTTTCTACATTGCACATAGTTATATAAGAGGCTCATTTAGGTGGAAGTGGATTAAAATTTAAAGAGGCCCAATCAATATCTAAACATTCATCAAATGAAGGTGTTTGATTCTCAAATTCAAAGGACTTATTCTTTTGAAATGTTGTTATGAAATCTAAGGTTCTTCAATCATCATATTGAAGAGTTGATGGGACACCAATTTCTACTTGAGGAATAATTTAAGAATGATATGGACATTGAATAGAATCAATATGATTAGAATCTTTATGTTGTAAAGTTGGATTTATGAAAAGAAGATCATCAATGTATAGTAATGCATGATCACCTTTTACAACAACCCCTGATTTGGTATGAGATGTATCTTCGATAGTATTGGATTGATTGGATTCAAATGAGGCCTTAGGAAGGGTTTTATGAATTCCATTCATTAATTCTAAGGTATATTTAGATAAAGGGCAAACATAACTCAACAAAGCCTCCTCCATAGAATGAATGACAATGAAAATCATAGGAAATGGGTTACTATCATGAGAAATAGTCATGTCATTTTCCTATTGTACCAAATGATCCTTATAAGGAATATGCATTAAAGAAGAAATATCATGATTGTTATTGAAGGCCTCTTTGGTGAGAGAGGGATCTTTACGAGGAATTCAATGGTAGTCACAATGTCCTTAGTGTTAGTCTTATTAGGATTAACCACAGGCAGAGATAACAGTTAAATGTAAATATAACCAATATTAGAAAATAATAAATCACACAAAAGAGAACACAAGACATAAAGATTTAACATGGTTCACCTAATCCCTAGGCTACATCCACCAATAGGAAGTCCAATATTATTATTATCCATTGATTACAATTTGCAATCCCTTGCAGCTCAATACCACTACAAGAAGCTACAATATCACCATATATTATGAAATCCCTAACCCTAAGCCATTTTATACAAACTATTGGCCACTTACAAAATTAGGGCTAGAATAAGTCATCCAATAAAAAAATAGTAGTTGATGCCTTTTACAATATAAGGTCATTTTTGGCTTCAGGGGCACTGCCCTCGAAAACCCTCGTGGGGCATTGCCCCTCAACCCCACCCTGTATTACAACAAGGAATACACTTGGGGCACCATCCCAAGACCTTAGAAGGATGCTACCCCCAAACCCCCATAGAAATAATATAGGGGGAAACCTCACCGAATAAACCTCCAAGTCTAATTAGGTGTCATATTACAACAAGTCCCAACTGATTATGTTATTAATGTATGTCAAAGATTCATATTTTTTATTATATTCTCATTGATCTCAAGCCTTAGTTGGTTAGACATTGTGCTAATTCAGTAGAGTACCATTTATTTTGATTGATGAATAAAATTTGAAGAAAATTATGATGATGTAAGTGTTGATAAGTTTATGTTATTCAATGGGCATTTGAATGAGTTAAAATATGATAGTATAATGTTGGTTTGATTATGTTACATGATTTTATTAAATTTTGAGACAATTTGGTTGGTGAATGAAGAACCACAATATTAACCAAGCTACTACAATGTTTCTGAGCTCCTGATGAAGAAATGATTAAAGTGCAGTGTCAATTGAGAAATTTTAGTGTTAATTAAGTCTAGTGTTGATCGAGCAAGATGTGATGTTAACCTAGCATAAAAAAGAAGAACACTTTAAGAAAATATTAAATTTGAGGTCAACATTTCATAAAAATAAAGATTGTTCGAGAAGGTTCAAAGATAAGGGTGAAGTTTTTTATGGGATCAATGACTAAATAAACTCAAGGAAGATCAAATAAAGGAGATTTAACAATTAAAAATGGAGCACAAATTTCAAGGTGGAAATATATTTCCAAGCATCTAGATTTAATGAATATGAACCTAATGAAGATCTAATGATTGCGATTAAGCAAAAAAACCTAAAATATTCTAGAGAAAAGGAAAACATTTTCTATTTAAAGGATAAAAATAATGTTTATTATTGTTGATTATATTGTTGCTAGATAAGTTTAAAAAGTAAGGGAATCAAGAATAATTGAATTGTGAAGATCAAGCAAAGGAAGTGCTAAGTTGATGTGTGAAGTTTGTGAATTAGCCAGAGTGAGATTAGAAAGTGAGTGATACAGAGGCCTAAACAAGAAAGGTATAATAGATCATTTTGCTATTACTCTCTAATCATTATAGGCCCTATTTTGGCAATCTCCTAGAACATGGATGCATTTATGATCATAATGTTACATTTTCTCAAGTTTCTATCCATTTTTTTATCATTTTTTCTCTACCTTTGATATCCTAGAGTGTTTGGTAGTTGAATTCCTCCTTGGTAAAGGTTGAGATCGACCCTTAAGAAGGGTATAGGTTGGCCTCTGCCTGAGGAGAGTGTTGATATTTTAGGATTTCTTTAGGTTTTTCCATTCTTTCTTGCTTGAACACAATCGATCCTCTTTTTGGATTTGGTATAAAAGAGAGTTTTCTCAATTCATTTGGGGGATTCATCAATTTCTATGTGTAAGCGATCCATCTATGATATAGATTTGAGAGAAAAATTCATGTCATCATTTGCAATAAAATTTTCAAGGTACATCTAAGGAATTAAAACCAAGAAATAAATGATTCATTAGAGGTACTCAGTCATGTCATTACTCATGCATTTACTTCTCAAAATATAACCTCTCTCTTCTTTAGAGATAGTGGTGTTGTTCATCAAGGAAGGAGATCTTCACCAACATTGCATCTTCATTCAAGCATTCATCCATTGAAGCATTGGAGCATACTTGCATTCAACGTTCTATGATTTGGCACATGTAGATATATTATATTTATGGAGGCATATTAAAATATCATTTTATTGTTGGAAATATGAGAAGAAATAACTAAGAGGGGAGGGGTGAATTAGTTACCACTAAAATAAATCTTAAATCCCTTAGATGTCAATGTAGAAATAAAATTTACTGATAAATATTGTTGCTCGACAAACATAGGGTCACTCAATTTATATTGATAACATGTCGTAACTCGGTAACCACTAAAATAACAATTGTAACTTGGTAAATTCTTGACATGAAAATATTAAGATATTATCTTTGATTAACCTTACTTAACTTAGTTTCATATGCATAAAATTGTAAGAATTTGGCTTAGGCCAGAATTCACCCAAAAACTAAAGAACTCAACACAAGCACACAGTAGACCAATAAAGAGAGAGAGAGAGAGTATGATCAGAATGATGATATTCATTCAATATGCCTGCTTGAGAGTACACTAGGAGTGCCCATATATAAAGGCCTCAGGAGAGCTTCTAGAATGCATAGAAGTCAACACCATGATAAGTCATACAACTAGGCACATGTCCACTAGATATGGGTTATCCTCCATTAAGCACGAGATTAAGTGTGATGATGTGAGGATAAGCCTACAATGATGTAGCACGCAAATCAATGGTGTAGACAACACATGCTAAATGAGCAGTGCAGATAACTATGTTGTCATCATGACAACTCAGTGAATGATGCAAACTCCTATATTGTAGACACCATGTGCATAATTAGAGTTGCGTAACTCATAAGAGTACACAAACCCCTAAGTGTCTCACCTAAATAAACTAATAAAATAATGCAAAATAATTAAATAATTCATTAACCTAAGTAAACTTAAGTAAGTGTAAATAGTGAAATACTTATTTACACCAACACCCCCCCTTAAGTGCAACTTAGGGGAATGCCCTTAAGCTTATGAAATCTAGGATGATATGCATGATGGGTCCTAGCTACTTGGCCATGTTAGATACCCATGTACATAATGATATGCAATCTCTCATAAAGTAAAGAAAGAGGGAAAACCTCGTGGGAAAAACCCTCCCCCAATTAGAGAGATGAATAGGGATGCATGGATGGATGGAGTAATCAAGACCCCCCCACAATTACGACATACATCCAGTATATACATAAGAGAATGATGAGAAGAGGAAGAGAGACAAGATAGGCTCCCCCTACCCAAAGAAGAATGTCGAAGAATGACTACTCCAATGAAGAGGTTGATCCAAGACTATAGAATGGTGTTCCTCCCCTTAGGAAGAAACAATGCCAAAGGTACAAATGAGATGCTTCAGCTATGTGTGGAAAGAATCCCATGGATAAGTGATGTCTCTGAAACCTGCTCATCTGGGTGAAGAACCTATCCCAAAGAACTATTTGTCTCTATAATTGATGAAGAACCCTGCTTCAACTGCTAATCATAAGTAGCTACAATCACTTCAACCTGTGAGGATCGATCATGTAGGGAATGAACAAGAGAGTCAGATGGATCTCTCGTGACAACTGAAGAAGGTGTTGCTGCATCAAGAAGAAGAGGCAGATCATCAATATTGTCCTCCAAATCCGTCACTAAAATTGTATCTGGAAGATTGGATGTACCCTGTTGTGTTGGACCTATCACTATGGCTATGTATGCATGCAGACTGAATAGATGTAGTGACCTCTTACTGCAACTGTCGATAGAACCCCACATGTCTGAATCTATTGAAGCACTATCACTAGTGTCACTATCAGTTTCCACACTATATGATGAGTGGAGAGTAGTAGAGGACAAGCTTGGTCAACTTTCCTCAAAGTATACATCCTTCTCCACAAATATATGATGTGTATCATGATCTAGAAGTCAATATGCCTTCACACTATCTTCATAACCAATGAAGGTACAAGGCCAAGATGACTATCACTTGCATCCTCTAGAAGATACGTTTGCCCATGCAGGACAACTGAAGACTCTGAAGTGTGTCATAATTGGTTTTTTGCCACACCATGCCTCAAAAGGAGTCTTTCCATCTAAGGCTAGATGAAGAGATCGATTAAGAATGTGAGTGGCACTAGAGATTGCTTCAATTTCTAATGATGGATCTAGAGACATGGCTTGTATCATGCAGCTTGTCATAGACTTAAGAGTTTGGATCCTCAAAGATACAACATCTCTCTTATGTGGATTGAATGCTAATGAAGTCTGAAGATCAATTCCCTCGAGTCTACAAAAGTCCATAAGTCTTTTGTTCACATTCATGTTTCCATTGTCCATTTGAAGAACTTTGATGGCCTTTCTGGATTTTTGTTCTACACGAGTCTTGAAGGCTAGAAATGTGTCCAACACTTCATTCTTGTTATGAAGAAAGTAGACCCAAGTGAACCTAGAAAAGTCATCAACTAAGGTAAGTATGTAGCAACCCTGACTGAATGCAAAAGGACCTACTAATACCATGTGAACCATCTGTAGAACACCTTGTGCTCTTGAAGACTTCCCTCTTTGTAACCTCCCCTTTGGATGCATATCCACTGAATCTGTTGAACATTCACCTTTGGACAAGTTCATTTGAGGTAGACCTTTGATCATTCTGTATGTGCTAAGTTGCTAAAGATAGCGGAAGTCAAGATGACCATACCACTCATGCCATAATTGCATGTTTGAATTGGATTGAGATAACAAGGCCTTTGAAGGAGACTTGGGCACAAAATGGGAAAAAGAGTACAACCTCTTGTTATGATTCACTTTCCCCACTGCAACCAATGAGTCATCTTTAAGACTGTGCACTTTTACTGAGTCTGGAAGGAACTCAACTCTATGTCCATCTCTGAGGTGAGTGATTTGGTAGATTGAAAGGAGATTTGAACTTAGGTTTGGAACATAGAGAACATCTTGAAACTCTCCATTTTCCATCTCCACATTTCCTTTTCCTTCAACTTCCATTTTTCTATCATCTCCCATGAAGATGTATGGTACCTTGGACTGCTTCACTGAAGAAAAAACCTCCTTTGAAGAACCCATGTGATATGAGGCACCTAAGTCAAATATCCATTCCTTTGAAGAGTTTGCATTTGCCATGAATGCTTTCCCTTTTCCCTTTGAATCTGAAGAAGACCCTTTCTCCTTGTAAGCATTAGGAAATGAAACATTATGTTTCATCATGATATTGTTCAATTCATCAATCTTTTTGAGATAGCACTCATGCTCTTCATGATCCAATTTCTTGCAATAAGTACACTTCTTCTTCTCCTTATTGTTGTCCCCCTTCTTGTTGGAATTCGAGGACTTTCTTTGTTGATTAGATTGTGGTGTTGTCTTTTCTACATCCTTTGATTTATTCTTCCATTTTTTCTTACCCTTTCCTTTGTTTGAAGACTATCCAACTGAATGTTGAGAATCCTCATTGTTGGCCACCAATGCTTTAGACTGAGGTGTTTTGAGAATCCCCATTGATTTTAACTTCTTTTCTTCATCATCCAATAGTTTAGCATATTCATCAAAAGTGACTTTCTTATAGGCAGACCCTAAGGTAGTCTTTGAGGTGTTAAAAGAAGATACAAATGTGGAATACTCTGATGGCAGCTTGTTATGTATGAGATAGATCAGTCTGTCATCTTTTATAGAATTCCCACAATTAGTAAGCTTTGTCCTTAGTTCATTTACCTTGATGATGAAATCTTGTATAGAGTCATATGACTTAGGATCTAAAAAGACAAGCTCATCTTCAATTTTGAAAACATCCTCTTCAGACACTTTACCATGTAGGTTTTCGAGGGTATCCCAAGCTTCCTTGGATGTAGAACACTTCTTGATTTGATACATGATCTGATCATCTACCCCAAAACATATATCACCTAGGGCTTTCCTATCCATTGTTACCCAAGCTAAAATATCACTTGCTGATATATTATCACCTACTGGTTTAGGAAGAGCACCATCTACATATTGAGAAACTCCATTATGCATTAAGTGATACCACATTTTGATTGACCATGTAGCATAGTTATGAGGAGTTAATTTAGGAAACTTAACATTGCCCATAATACAGAAAATGAAAGAAAAGTGTAGAAAAGAGAGAACACAACACCAAGAACACCCCCCCCCCCTTTTCACTAAATCAAGAAACCCCCTCCAAAATAGATGCTTTGGGCACTTTATCAATAGTGCAATTACAATGGGCCACTTGCCAATTTTGGTCTTTTTGGACTTCTAATTTTGCTTGTTACAACCTCTTAATAGATTACAAATCTGGAACTTTACAATGTGCTACAATTCTGAAGCATTACGAAGTAAAAAAAGGCCCTATTACTGAAAGTGACACTTTTATCCACAGAACCCCTCAATTTGATACTAGATTTGGAAAGTAGACAAAAAAATAACGCACTTTAAAAAAAATAGAACCTATTTTCAACTACATATGTGCTCGTACGGAGCATTTGAAGTTGCAAAATGCAAGATTATGTAGGTGCAGTCACCAAAAAATGCAATTTCTAACAAATCCTTACACCAAAACTAGAAAATAGCTACACCATTAGAAATTTTATAAAATTCTACCTAATTTCAAAAAAAATTGCACTTGATTTGGAGTCTAGATGTTTGAGATATAGCCTCCCAAAGTTGGACTACAAAAACCAAAATCAATCTGGAGAGGGGTTGCATCAACGAATGATGAAATTAAATTTTATGGTTATACAACCATCACAGTAATTCAAATTTGGCATGTTTTGATATCCAGACGACTGTCAAATTTAGGCTCATGAATTGGATGATGTCAGTGACCTCCAAGCCAATGATGACATCAACATTGTACAAATTTGTATGGAACCACCACGTGTTGTGTACGGACGGGTGACAAGGCATGATGACATGTCTTACAGTGAGGATTTTGTTGACGTGTCCTTACCACATGTCCTACTGCTATTCGCCCATGTGTATTCTTGACTGGGCTTATCGCAGTGCTGATTGTGCGTAGGTTTATCACTACAAATGCCATGTGAGCAGGTTCTGTGGCTATTCCACGTGTCACACCAAGATTTGAGATGATATGGATGAATCAATAGGTGGGAGGACTACAAAAGATTCCACGTGGGTGGAAGAAGACACTGCGCATAAAGGTTGTGAATTAAAGTTGATGCCAGAACTACAGAATATGTCATCGAAGTCTAAATATACCGTCAGAGTCTCAGGGAGTGGTCACTGAGTATTTTAAAATGGCTAGATTTTATTTGTTTAATCCCACATCATGGGTGTGAGTGTTTCAAGCACTATATAAAAGAAATTTGTCATAGTTAACAATCAAACAGCTCGCAGGAATTGGTGCTGAAACATGAATGGTCTCAAATGATTATGTGTAGAGAATCTCCCTCAAAGCTTTGATACCATGTAAGAATTTTTCTTAGACCAAAATTCACCCAAGAACTAAAGAACTCAACACAAGCACACAATAGATCGATAAAGAGAGAGAGTATGATCAGAATGACGATATTCATTCAATATGCCTGCTTGAGAGTACACTAGGAGTGCTTGTATATAAAGGCCTCAGGAGAGCTTCTAGAATGCATAGAAGTCAGCATCATGATAAAGTCATACAACTAGGCACATGTCCACTAGATATGGGTTATCTTCCATTAAGCACGAGATTAAGTGTGATGATGTGAGGATAAGCCTACAATGGTGTAGCACGCAAATCAATGGTGTAGACAACATGTGCTAAATGAGGAGTGCAGATAACTATGTTGTCATCATGACAACTCAGTGAATGATGCGAACTTCTATTTTGTAGACACCATGTGCATAATTAGAATTGTGTAACTCATAAGAGTACACAAACTCCTAAGTGTCTCACCTAAATTAACTAATAAAATAATGCAAAATAATTAAATAATGCATTAACCTAAGTAAACTTAAGTAAGTGTAAATAGTGAAATACTTATTTACACCAACAAAAATAAATAGCATGAACCCAAGTGACACCAAGATTTAATGTGGAAACCCAATTTGAGAAAAACCACCAATTGCAACTAGTTACTAGTTTTCACTCTTATAAAGTGAGCCCTGTTAGGAGTCAACCTTGTTAAAGGTTACAAAACACACCGTTAGGTGTGACCCTATTAGAGGATTTAATCACCCTGTTAGGAGTGGCCTTGTTAGAGGTCTTTAGACACTTCAATCTAGAAATGCCACCTTGTTAGAGGATTTACAAATAGTTGTTAAGCCAACTCTGTTAAGAGATTTAGATCATTGCTACAATGGTTAGAGAGTAATAATGAGATGACCTAATTTCTTATGCAACTATATTGTTGATTTCATATCTCAATTCTAGCTTGAATACTTGATCCTTCTTGATCGAATGTATCTTTGCATCTCCTCAAGGATATTCTACTTATCCTTCTAATTCACTTCCTCTTAGCATCTTCTATTCTTTTGCACACTTTCTCGCATTCAATCCTCAACTTGACCTTATATTTATACCTTATGCATTATCAAGTCAGCTTGAATATAACTTAGAATAATTAATATTCATCTCCTCAGTCGACTAGAACCAACAAACAAATCCATTGAACTCAATATGCCAAAACAATAAAATCCTTCATTAGCCGACCTTGCTCCATAGACACTAACTCATAAATGATTTTCCTATGTTAGCCAAGTGAACTTGGTTAACATTGCATCTTCACAAAGTTCCTTTGGTAACTAAGTGAGCTTGGTTAACACTAATTCCATCAAACTTTCCTTTATTACCCGAGTGAGCTCAGTTAACACTCAACTTCTGTGAACTTCTCTTCAATGCCCAAGTGAACTTAGTAGGCACTATCTTTTGAACTTGGCAAACATTGGAATGCTTGGCTAACACAATAAAATATCTTCATTTCCTGAGTGAGCTTGGTATACACTGACTGATAAAGATATGACATTTTGTGTAATATTAGAGTTAATACACAATCAACCAATTGTATTTAACAATCTCTCTTTTTGGCATTGATGGCAACACAACCTGTCATAATTTTAGAGCAGAATAAAGGAAAATATCCTTAGTTTAATTATTATTCTCATCCATGAGAACTCCCTCTATTACTATGAACTCCCTCTGCCTTCAGTTTCTTCCTCTATCAGCAAACTTTGTCTTCAACATCTTCTTCTGATAGCAAACTCTCCTTCTTTGATATCAGACCAAGTTCTTCTTCTTTGACATCTTTGAAAATTCTCCCTCATCACAAAAATCTCCCTCTTTATAAAATTTATGTGAGTATGATAGCAAACTCTCCCTCTTTGACATATTATGCCAAAGATAATATTTAGTGCATAGAAATGTACCTCATGTACTGATTCATATGCAATCTTCCCTTTTCAATACTACATCAACTTGACTAATTTTCAACATACATTGGTTGATGCATCACTAAACTTCATTTAGTAAGCTTTAGATAGGGGAATAATCTCTAACTTACCTCTTAGATACAAAAAGGCATCGTTAGGTAATGGCTTAGTGAATATGTCTGCAATTTATTCTTTAGTAGTCACATATTCCAATCTTACCTCTATCTTGCACCAATTCTCTCAAAAAATGATATTTTATTGTAATGTGCTTGGTCTCAGTATCCATCATAGAATTTTTTGATAGATTAATTTCACTAGTGTTATCACACAAGATAACCACTAGATCCTTGATCTCTACCTTCATACCTGCCAACAATTGCTTGATCCAAACAATATTGGAACAGTTAACTATTGCTACAACATACTCTGCTTTTGTAGTAGACTAAGAAATACATTTTTGCTTCTTGCTTGTCCAAGACACTAGTCTTTTTCCAAGAAATAATACTCTAGCACTAATGCTCTTCCTATCATCAACACTTCCTACCCAATCAACATCTGTAAAGGCTTTCAGACCTAAAGTGCCTCCTTTCTTGTACCACAATCCATAGTTTTCACTACCCTTCAGATACCTCATGATTCTCTTGATTTTCATCATATGTTTTTTTTAAGGATTTGTTGAGAATCTTGCCACCATACTAACTCCTATGCATTGGTCCTTGTTTCTACTACACATTGCAATTTATCAATCATTGATCTATATGTGATCTGATCTACTTCCTTGGAATCATCATTCTTAGAAAGATTATGTCCAGTAGACGTAGGTGTTCCAATCAGTCTTGAATCCTCCATTTCAAACTTCTTTAGTATCTCCTTGATATATTTGGATTGAGTAATGTAGATATCATCTTTCTTCCATTGAATTTGAAACCCAGCAAAGAATTTTATCTCTCCAAACATGGATATCTCAAATTCCTTACTCATTTCCTCTAAAAAAGCTTTATACAAATCATCATTTTCAGTAAACAATGTGTCATCCACAAATATTTCTGCCAACACAATCTTCTTGTATGGACTTTCTTTGATGTATAGGCTATTGTTATCATTTGTCCTTTGAAAAACAATCTTCATCAAATAGTTATGAAGTATTTCATACCAAGCTCTGGGAGCTTGCTTGAGTTCATATAATGCTTTGTACAATTTAGAAACCATATCCTTTTTTCTCAGATCTACAAAACCTTTTGGTTGTTCTATGTAAACTTCCTCTTCAAGAATGTAGATTTCACATCCATTTTAAACTTTAAATCCTTTATGTGTAGCATAAGCAAGGTCCTAACACCTTCTAGTCCTGCAATAGGAGCAGAAGTTCACCATAATTAATACCTTCTTCTTGAGAATAGCCTTTTCATACTAACCTTACTTTGTTTCCAGAAACTTCTCCATCTTTATTTAGCTTATTTCTAAAAACCCACTTTGTACCAATTACACTTTTATCCTTGAGTCTAGGAACAAGAGTCCAAGTTTTATTCCTTTCTATACATTCTATCTATTCATTCATTACTTCAATCCAACTTTAATTATCCAAAGCATCTTTAACTGATCTAGGTTCAAATTTCGTAAGCAAACATGTACCTTTCAATTTTTTTCTTGTCATTATTCCATTTGACTTGTCTCCAATGATTTGATCAGGTGCATGGTTCCTTTTGACATATCTTGCTAACGTAGGTACTTTGGATTTAGAACTTGTTCCACTTGCCTCACCCTAATCTTTTGCATCGTGCTCGGGTCCCACTGTCTATGACTCGGGTCCTTCAGACTCAATTTTCTTTGGCAATGTATCAATTTCATAGTAGATAAACTTTATGTCTTCCTTAGGTTCTTTGTTGCTTTCTTCTTCACTCTTTTTTGCAAACTCGTCAATTCTCACATGTGCACTTTCTATGATTTTATGAGTAGACAAATTCAAACATTTGTATGCTTTGCTTCTACAAGAATATCCTAGAAATATGCCTTCACCACCTTTGACATCAAATTTACCTTTCCTAGATTCCTTCAAGATATAACATTTTTTACCAAATACTTTCAAGTAACTTACATTAGGTTTGTAGTTGTACCATAGTTCATAAGGAGTTTGATTTGAGTCTTTATTTAGTTGTTCTTTGTTCAAGGTATGCACTGTAGTACTAATTGCTTCCTTCCAGTATTTGATTGCAACATTCTTTTCTATTAACAAAGTTCTTACACAATCCATGATAGATCTGTTGTGGTGTACCAGGGGCTGATATTTGTCTCTTGATTCATCTTTCAATGTAGAATTCATTGAATTCTCTACTTTAGCTTCTTTCATGTTTCCTTCTTTACTCTTTTCATATACCACTTAAAATTTTGAAATGCTTCATACTTATCTTTCAAATACATTACAATCATCATTCTAGAATAATCATCAACAAAAATAATAAAATACATATCTCCATTATAGGTCTCAATCCCAATAGGTCCACATAAGTCAGTATGAACCAGCTCCAAGACTTCTTCAGAATGATAGTTCTTTCTTTTGAAACTTGTCTTGCCCATCTTACCAATTTGACAATTTTTACATAGGCCCATGTCAGGTTTCCTTAAACGAGGAATACTTTTCATTCTTTTGTTTTTTTTCTTATCTTGATCAAATTATCAAAGTTCACATGACATAACCTTTTAAGTTATAACCAACTTTCTTCTACTTGAGCAATGAAACATGAACTTTCATTGAGATCTAGGTAGAAGAGGTTACCTTTTGTTTGATTACCAGACCCATCTAGATTTCATTTTCCATCTAGTAGCTTGGTCTTCTCATTCATGAATTCTATCTTGAACCCAATGTTATTCAGTTATGCCACAATCAATAGATTATGTTTTATTTCTTCAACCCAATAAGCATTATCACATCTAAGTTCATTGGTTAGTGAGATGCAACATTTTCCCTTTATTCAACATAGTTCATTATTTCTAAATCTTACACTTCCACCATCATAATGTTCCAAATTTTCAAACTTTGTCTTATCACCAGCCATGTGATGTGGGAAACCACTACCAATAATCCATGTATCATTTTTTCTAACATGAGAGATAAGTGCCATTTTATCCTTTTCATCATAAGATTCATCTTTTGCAGCAATATAGACCATCTCATCATCATCACTACTATTTGAATCTTTAGCCATAAAACAAGACTTCTTACCTTTTTCTTTGTATCTTTTGAAATCCTTCTTTCCTTTGAACTTGTTGCACTTCTTTTCGTCTTTGTCTTCTCTATTTGGCACCCTGCAGCAATGTGACCAACTTCTTCATAAGAAAAGTAAATTAAAAGAATTTTACCTTTATACTTTCCTTTGCCTTTGGGATTCCTTCTTGCAAGTAATGCTTCAATAGTTTCAAGATCACTATCAGAACTATCTTCTTCTTCACTTTTAGCTTTCTTCTTGAGTGAATACTTGACTTGAAATGCAGACTCAAGATTGCTAGAACTAGGAACATAATTATCATAGTTGTCTAGCTCAAATATTGTCAATCTTCCAACTATTGCATCTAATATAATATCATTCTTTGGATTTCATATCATTTCTTGAATTTCTAATACTCTAATTGCATATATATTGGAAGAAGTGTTCTGATAAATTTACTTACCACTATCTCATCTTCAATCTTTCCTCATGAAGTTTTGATTACACAAACACTGGCTTTGATTCTATCATTGTACTTTGCAATGTTCTCATCTTCTCTCATCCTTATTTGATCAAATTTTCCTCTGAGACTTTCAAGTTTAGCTCTTCTTACATTATCATCTCCTCCATAGATGGCTTTTAGTTTGATCTACATCTCATAAGAAGTTCCACAATCTTTGACTTCATCAAATTCGACATAGTTAAGAGATGAAGCAATATCAATCATCATAATGTTATGACTCTTCTTCTTTGCAATTTCTTGAATAGTCATAGTTCCAGTAGGTGTTGCATATTTGGTGTCAGGTACTTTAGGCCTAAATCTCCAATGGTTTCCAAATACAATCTCATGAGTTCTTGTCATGCCTTGAAGTTATCTTTGTTTAGCTTAAGGATCTCCCTTCTGTAAGACGTCCTAATCTTTAGCTTAGGTCCTTGAAACCTTCTCTGTAAGCACCAAAAGCTTTGATACCAATTATTGGAAATATGAGAAGGAGTGAATGAGAGGGAAGGGGTGAATTGGTTACCACTAAGATAAATCCCAGC
This sequence comes from Cupressus sempervirens, assembly GCA_028749045.1. Lineage (NCBI taxonomy): Eukaryota > Viridiplantae > Streptophyta > Pinopsida > Cupressales > Cupressaceae > Cupressus > Cupressus sempervirens. Next base: position 1,051,779,984 of record CM053785.1, read on the forward strand.
TCCCTTAGATGTCAACATGGAACATAAACTTTACTAATAAATATTGTTGCTTGGGAAACACACAGTCACTTGGTTAATATTGATAACATGTTGTAACTTAGTAACCACTAAAATAACAATTATAACTCGATCAATGCTTAACATGAAAATATTAAGATATTGTTTGTGATTAACCTTAATTAACTTAGTTGGATACACATAAAATAAATAGCATGAACACAAGTGACACCAAGATTTAACATAGAAACCCAATTTGGGAAAAACCACAAATTTTAACTAGTTATTGTTTTGCACTCTTCTAAAGTAAGCCCTATTAGGAGCCAACCATGTTAAAGGTTACAAAACACACTGTTAGGTGTGACCCTATTAGAGGATTTAATCACCCTGTTAGGAGTGGTCTTGTTAGAGGTCTTTAAACACTTCAATCTAGAAATGCCACCTTGTTAGAGGATTTACAAATAGTTGTTAAGCCAACTCTTTTAAGAGATTTAGATCATTGTTACAATGGTTAGAGAGTAACAATGAGATGACCTGATTTCTTATGCAACTGTATTGCTGATTTCAAATCTCAATTCTTACTCGAATACTTGATCCTTCCTAATTGAATTTATCTTTGTTGCTCTTTAAGGATATTCTGCTTATCCTTCTAATTCACTTCCTATTAGCATCTTCTATTCTTTTGCACACTTTCTCACATTCAATCCTCAACTTGACCTTATATCTATACCTTATGTATTGTCAAGTCAGCTTGAATATAACTTAGAATAATTAATATTCATCTCCTTAGTCGGCTAGAACCAACAAACAAATCCATTGAACTCAATATGCCAAAACAAGAAAATCCTTTGTTAGTCAACCTTGCTCGGTAGACACTAACTCATAAATGATTTTCTCATGTTAACCAAGTGAACTTGGTTAATACTACATCTTCAGAAAGTTCCTTTAGTAACCAAGTGAGCTTAGTTAACACTGGTTCCATCCGAATTTCCTTTGGTACCTAAGTGAGCTCAGTTAACACTCAACTTCTGTAAACTTCTGTTCGACGCTCGAGTGAACTCAATAGACACTATCTTCTAAACTTGGAAAATATTAGAATGATCAGTTGACATAGGAAACCATCTTCATTTCCTAAGTGAGCTTGGTATATACTGACTAGTAAAGATATGACATTTTGTGTAACATCAAAGACAATACACAATTAACCAATTGTATTCAACATCTACATCATACATCTAGATACAAGAATTTATCCATTTTTCATGTAATATTTAATTTTCTCTTACTTTTATACACTTTATCATTTCAAGATTAGTTAATAAACTAGGGCTTGGTCGATCCAAGCTTATATCCCTCAATATATTTTCATTTTCTTATTTTTAGGTGCAGATTTATAGGTTTTCAAAGGAGTGAATTCATATTCATGAAGCTAGGGTTTCACTTTCTATTAATTTTTTAGATTCTAGACACGCACGCACGCGCGCGCGCACACACACACACACACACACACACACACACACACACACACACACACACACACACACACACACACACTTTATAACACTTGCTTGCATGTTTTAGATTTGATCCATTCATGTGCATGATTGTCATTTATGATTCTATGTTCATTTGCATCTTACTTATATAAATAATAATATGCATTAAAAGAATAATCATAACAAACAATATAAAAAATAACAATAATAACATAAAGGGGGAAAAAAATAGACCTTTTAGGAACACCTTTGAGAGAGTTCTAGATCTAACTTTAGCACCCCTTGATTCATTTGGGTTGAACTAATATTATTTGAATTCTTTGGAGGTTATACTTGAAGGTCCTTCATTTTCCTTTCCTAATGTATGTGGAGGTAGGATAGTGAATACACGTGTTTGACGTTCCCCATTTCCCACATCACACATAGTCATATAAGAAGCTCCTTTAGGTGGAAGTAGATTGAAATTTAAAGAGGCCCGATCAATATCCAAACATTCATCAAATGAAGATGTTTGATTCTCAAATTCAAAGGTCCTCTTCTATTGAAATGTTGTTATGAAGTCTAAGGTTCCTCAATCATCATCTTGAAGAGTTGATGCAACAATAATTTTTACTAGAGGAAGAATTAAATAAGCATATGGAGATTGAATAGAGTCAATTTTCATTAGAATATTTATTCTCTAATGTTGGATTTGTGAAAAGAAGGTCATCAATGTATAGTAATGCATGATCACCTTTTTACAAAAACCCTTGATTTGGTACAAGATGTATCTTCAATAACATTATATTGATTGGATTCGAAGGAGTCCTTAAGAAAGGCTTTATGAATTCCATTCTTTAACTCTAAGGTTTATTCAGATGAAGGACAAACATAGCTCAAAAAAGCCTCCTCTGTAGATTGAATGACGATGAAAATCATAGGAAATGAGTTACTATTATGAGAAATAGTTATGTCATTTTACTATTGTACTAGATGATCCTTATAAGGACTATTCATTAAAGAAGAAGGATCACAATTGTTATCGAAGGCCTCTTTGGTGAGAGGGATCTTTACAAGGAGTGATGGTAATCACAATGTCCTTAGTGTTAGTCTCAACTGATAATGTTATTAATGTATGTGAAATATTCATATCAAATGTTATATTGTCATTGATGATAGGCCTTAGTTGGTTAAACATTGTGCTAATTTAGTAGAGTGCCATATCATTTGATTGATGAATAGGATTTGAAGAAAAGTATGATGTTGTAAGTGTTGATAAGTGTGTGGTATTCAATGGGCATTTGAATGAGTTATAAAATGATATTATAATGTTGGTTTGGTTATTTTACATGACTTGATTAAGTTTTGAGATCATGTATAAGCATGACAATTTGTTTGATGAAAAAAGAAACACAATATCAACTGAGCTACTATAATTGTCACCGAGCACTTGATGCAGAAATGAAGAAAGTATATTATCAACTAAGTAATTTCAGTGTTAATTAAGTCTAGTGTTGATAAAGCAATATGTAATGTTGACCAAGCATGAAAAAGAATAACACTTTAAGAAAATATTTAATCTGAGGTTGACATTTGATAAAAATAAAGATTGTTAGAGAAGGTTTAGAGACAAGGGTAAAGTTTTTAATGAGATCAATGATTGGAGAAATTCATGGAAGATTTTATGAAGGATATTTGACAGTTAGAAATGGATCACAAAGTTCAAGTGGAAGTATATTTCCTAAGCATCTAGATTCAATGAATATGCACCTAATAAATATCTAACGATTGTGATTAAGTGACAAAACCTGGAATATTCTAGAGAAAAGGAAAAAAATCTATTCAAAGGATAAAAATAATGTTTATTATTGTTGATTGTATTGTTGTTGGAGAAGTTGAAGAAGTAAAGAGAATCGAGCAAAACTAAATTATGAAGATCAAGCAAAAGAAGTGTTAAGTTGATGTGTGAAGTGTATGAATCAGCCATAAAAGGATTAGAAAGAGATTGAGTGACATAGAGACCTGAACAAGCAAGGTAGTGCTAAACCTAACACATTATTTCACTATTACTCTCTAATCACTATAGCATAAATCTCTTGACTAAGTGGACTTGATAGTCTTTTAAAATCCTATACGATGACATTCTATTGAGAATTTTGTAAGTCCTTTAGAGTAGGCCATTCTTTAGAAGTTTCAAAGAATGAATAAGGTCTAGATGATCTTTAGAGAAAATCCTATAACAAGGTTGCATTAACAATATGTATGAAACCTTTAACAAGGTTGGCTCCTAACAGAGTTATTTTTAGAAGAGTGAAAATTTTGGGTTGTCAATTCCTGGGTGGTTTTTTCATTCATAGGGTTTCTATGTTAAATACTTGTGTTAATTTGTGTGAATGCTTATGATGTTGCAAGCTTATTTCATGTTTACTATTTATTGTTGCAACTCAATAGAAGCTAGTATATAACACTGAAACCTGGTATATTAAGTTGAAAATTTGATGCATAGTTTATATTAGTATATTTTTTGATGTTAGATTTGGTAATGAAGCCAATAATTAGAAAGATTAAAGTGTTTTAATTGGTGAAAAAGCTTGTGGGGTAACTAGTTTTAACTTATTCACCCCCCCCCCCCCCCCCCCCCCAACCCACCCATTTATCTAACAATTAATATTAGATTCGAGTGCTTGAAGGAGAAGTTTGAAGGGATTTAAGCTAAAGGTATGAAGATGTATAAGAGAGAGGTACCAAAGTTGAACAAAGAGAATTTCTCTTCATGAAAAAGTGGGATGACGCTATATCTATCTCGGATTGGAGACAATGTATTATATTATCTATATAGCTATTGTACCCCTCTTAACCCTCCTATGACAATTAATGAGATGAACCAAAAGAAAGAACACAATAGTCCGATGATTGAGATTGCTTCTACACTAAATGATGTTGAGTTTGACAATGTCAAAGATTGTGATACTTCTAAAGAGATGTAGGCCAAGTTGATACTTGTACATGGTGGAGATTAAAAAGTATTAAGAGCCAAAATGGAAATTCTAAGAGGCAAGTATGATGAGATGAGGATGAAGGAAGGAGAAAACATTGTTCAATACGTCAACCAAATCAAAGAAGTTGTGAGTGCTATCAAAGCTACTTGAGGAGTCATCAAAAATGAATAAGTTGTAACTAAGATTCTAAGAACATTATCATATATTCATGCTATAAGAGTATCTTCTATTCAAAAATTTAGATTTATGCCTAGTAATAATGTTACTCTTGATGGTTTGGTCAATAGATTGATTGCATTTGAGTTAAGTAACATTGATAATAGTGTGCCTATAATTAAAAATGTTTCAAAGGCATTATTAACCATTAGAAGTTCAAAGAAAGAGGAGAGTAGCAAGGATGAGAGTGATTCAGATTCATATGATAACAAGATGGATGAGACTAAAGCACTATTGGCAAGAAGGCTACTAAGAGGCAAAGGAAGATTCAAAGATAAACTTCCTTTGATATGTTTTAAATGCAATTAAGTTGGTCTTTGTTGCTAGATGTCCTGACAAGAACAAGAGTGATAAGAAAGAAAAGAAGGATAGAAAATGCATAAAGCATCATGATTTCAAGGACTATAAGGACAAAGGAAAGAAGTCATGCTACATTGTTGAGGAGGAGTACACCGAGTCATATTTTGATGATGAGAATGAAGGTGAGGAAGTGGTATATGTTGTTATTAAAAAAGACCCAAAAGAGGAAAGGTATGAAGAATGAAATACTCTTATTTATCATATTAGTAAAAGTGATACATTGATTATTGGTAGAGGATGTTCATGACTAGTGATATTAGTAAGTTTTATAAGTTAGAAGAATATGAAAGTGGAACTGTTAAACTTGGAAATGATGTTCCATGTCCTGTAAAAGGTAGAAGGTCATTGATGCTAAATGATAAAATCATATGTGATGATGCTTAATGGGTTCGAGGACTAGAATATTATTTGTTGAGTGTTGTAAAACTAAATAATATAGGTTAAAAGTTGGAAGACTAGAATAGAAAGGTAAATATCTATGATGATGATGATGGAAATTTGTCTGGTTCTGGAATAAGATACTATGTCATGTAATTTTTGAGAATATGGTCAAAGTGAGAAGAAAGAAGAAAGTGGGAGGCTTACCAAACCTACACAAACTTGAAAATGTTATGTGTAAACATTGTCAACTCAATAAGATGATTAAGTCTAGTTCCAAAACTAAGAAACAATCATCCAAAGACATTCTTCAGTTGGTACATACTAATTTGTGTGGTCCTATGAAAGTTGAGAGCCACTATGGAGATAGACATTTCATATTGTTTGTTGATTATTATTCTAGAATGATGATAGTTACATTTTTTAAGTGCTTTTCAAATATTAAAGTGGTATAAGGTAAGAGTTGAAAAAGAAATTGGTAAATAATCTAAATATTTGAGATCTAATAGAGGTGGTGACTTTATGTATGATGATTTCGTTAACTTTTGTGCTAAGCATGGAATTAGGAGACAACTATCTGCACTGTGGACACCATAATAGAATGATTATAGAGAAAATAAACAAATCCATTGTTGATTGTACTAGAACACTACTTATTGAAAAAGGAGTTGCACAAATATTTTAAAGAGAGGTTGTATGCACTATTGTTTACACCCTCAGTGGAGTTTAGTTGAAGAAAGGAACACATAAGACACCATATGAACTCTAGTATGGTCATACATTGAATGTAAGTTATTTCAAAATATTTTAAAGTAGGTGTTATATTCATAAAGATACAAGGAATGGGAAGTTTGATTCAAAAGGTGATGAAGGTATCTTCCTAGATTACTCTACTAGGAGTAAGGCTTACAAATGTTTGAACAAAGTGTTTAACACAATGATTGAAAGTGAAAATGTTATAATTGATGACTTTGTAAATAAGAATGACAAGGAGAGCAATAAGGAACATGAGGATTACAACAAGTTTCTGTATGTCTATAATGATATGTTTGCTAATGTACCCAACTACCAAACTAAGTCATTACAATGGTACATTGAGAAACAATAGAGATATCCCAATCAATAGCCTACATCACCTAAGCCGTAGACATAACAACTCGAGTAAAATGTTGAGCTCCAACCAAGTGAAGATAATGTTGGAGATCACAAAGTTGAACCTGTCTTCGTAAAGTATGTGAGAATGAATTATTCACAAGATCATGACAATAAGTAAGGTGAAGGACAATACATGTTGGGTTGTTGAATTTGAACCAAGAACTATGAAAGTTGCACTTGATAATGATGACTGGATCAAAACTATGAATGGGGAAATAAATCAAATTGAGAAGAAAAAAATACATGGACACATGTACCGAGAACCAAAGATAGAATGTAATTGGAACCAAGTGGATATTCAAGAAAAATTGAATGAGAAAGGAGAAGTTGTGAGGAACAAAGCCAGATTTGTTTGTAAAGGTTATGCCCAAGAAGAAGGTATTGATTATGGTGAGATCTTTGCACCTGTAGCTAGAGTAGGAGTCAAAATATTGTTGGCTTATGCAACTTACAAGAGATTTAAAGTATATCAAATGGATGTTAAGTCTGCATTTCTAAATGGAATATTGGAAGAAGAGATCTACATTCAATAAGCTAGATGATTTGTGGAGCCGAATCAGAAGCACCCAGTATGCAAATAGAACAAAGTATTGTATGGATTGAAGCAAGCACCAAGAGCATGGTATGAAATGTTACATTCATATTTGATCAAGATTGGATTTGTTAGAACAAGTGAAAAAAATAACTTTTACTTGAGAAGTGAAGCTGAAAAGAAGGTCCTATTAGTTGTGATATTTGTTAATGATATAATATTTGGTGGTAACAATTTGTTGTGAAAATCATTCTTTGATTAGCTAAGCAATGAATTTGAGATGTCTATGTTTGGTAAGATCATTTTTTCATTGGTCTAAAAGCTCGTCAAACACAAGGTGGTGTATATGTGACCTAATCTAGTACATGAATAAGATATTAAAAGCATTTGGTATGGATTAATCAAGTAGAGTTTGAACACCTATGGTCACTGGATGTAAATTATCAAAGGAAAACAACACCACTAAAGTGAATGAGACACTATACAAATCAATAATTGAGAAGTTGCAACGTGTTGTATACAATAGACCTAATATTGCACATGCAGTTAGAATAGTTTCAATGTTTTCATAAGAGGATATTCAAATACCTAAAAGGAATAAAAGACTATGAACTATGGTACAAGCTAGAAGATGATTTTGAGCTTATAGTTTACAATGAAGTTGATTGGATTGAAAATGTTGATGTCAAAAAGATTACTAGTGGTGGAGCTTTCTTTTTAGGAAAAAGGTTTATTACATGGTTGAATAAGAAATAAAGTTGGATCTCATTGTCTACTACTGAAGTTGAGTATGTTGTTGCAGCTATTAATCATTCAAATATTATATGGATCAAGTAACTATTGGAAGGTATGCATGAAGAAGTCACCGAACATGTTACTATATACTATAACAACATAATTGATATTAACATATCGAAGAATCCTATGATGCATGCAAAAACCAAACACATATCTCTCAAGTATCATTACTTTAGGGAGCAAGCTAAAGAGAAACAAGAAAGAATGAGGTATGTAGAGTCTAAGGAGAGAATTACATATATATTCACAATGTTATTTCCAAAGTATACTTTTGAGTATTTGAAAGGTAAGTTAAGGGTCCTTCCCTTGTCCAAGATTCACTAGGAGAAGATGCATGTTGCATCAATTCATGGATTATCATAATATCTTTGTGGAGTTGACGTAAGAATTCACTCTTTAGCGACCATTTCCTGAATTTGTGAAAGAGAATGTAATGAAGTAGACAAAAGCAATGCATGAAAGCTATAAAATATTACTATAAGGTTTTATAGGTATCTAATTGAAACTTATAGTTACTTTTGGCATTGTTTTCAAAGGGGGAGATGAGCAAGAAAGATAATATTGATGAGAGATAGATGGAACAATAAAAATCAAATGAGTAATTGATACAATGAAGCAATGTATAGTCAAAGGGGGAGTAATTGCATAATTGAAAAAATATATTGAAGACACTATTAAATATAGGAGTACACCCAAAGGGGGAGAAAATGTGATTCTAAAGAACTTGATGATGAACCTATTGTAGAGAACCTAAATGAAGTTAGAGTTGAAGATGCCTTTCCATTTGATGTCAATTATTTAATAATGTAAGATTGTGTAATGTAATATCTTAAATGTGTTTCTATTTTGTCATCAATTCCAAAGGGGAAGATTGTTAGTCCCAACTGATAATATTGTTAACGTACATGAAAGAGTCATATCATTTGTTATGTTTTCGTTGATGTTAGGGCTTAGTTGGTTAAACATTATGCTAATTTAGTAGAGTTCCATAATATTTGATTGATCAAAATTTTTTGATTGATAAAGAGGATTTGAAGGAAAGTATGATGATGTAAGTGTTGATAAGTGTATGGTATACAATGGGCACTTGAATGAATTAGATTCTAATAGTATGATGTTGGTTTGATTAAGTGTTGAGATCATGTATAAGCAAGATAGTTTGGTTAGTAAATGGAGAACCATAATATTAACCAAGCTACAATAGTTGTCACCGAGCATTTGGTGAAGAAATGAAGAAAGTGTAGTGTCAACCAAGCAATTTTAGTGTTAATCCAGTCTAGTGTTGATTGAGCAAGATGTAATGTTAACTGAGCATGAAAATTAATAACAACTTAATAAAATATTTAATCTAAGGTTGACATTTGATAAAAATAAAGATTGTTTAAGAAATTTTAAAGATAAGGGTGAAGTTTGTTTTAAGATAGATGACTAGAGAAATTCAAAGAAGATCTGATGAAGGAGATTTAACAATTGGAAATAGAGCACAAAGTTTAGGGTGGAAGTATATTTCTTAAGCATCTAGATTTAATGAATATG
>CM053785.1:1052394429-1052564429 GCA_028749045.1 Cupressus sempervirens
CCATCGGCATGATTTATAGATTTGATGACACCATAAATGTCATCATAATCAAAGACAAAAATAAAAAAATAGTCCTCAAATGCCATCACCCAAGGTCAAGCCTCCAAAATTACCCTACCAAGACTAGTGAAAAACCTCGACTGAGCAACCCCAAATTCCTCTATGCCCAAATATAACCTAGTTAACTAATTTCTCAAGACTCTAGCCCACATCTCCATTTTTGAACTACTGCAAATCTCCCTGGAGCATAAAGAGATACTCATCAAAGCCTTAGTGCCAAATAACCTAGACGTGAGTAGATTCCAAAACATGGTTAGCAATTTAGTTGCTCCCCATTGCATGCCATTTTCAGTGCAAGATGACATGTCTATCATACAACCAAAAAACTCTCCTTTGCACATAGAAGCATTCATCCATAGGAATTGAGTTAAAAGGGCATTAGTCGATGGTGGGGATGGTCTAAATATCTGCACACTTAGTTTAGTGAAAGATCTTGGGAATGCAGAGGATGCTGTTGACCCAAGGAAAAAGATTACCATCAAGGCCTATGATAATGAAGAAAGGTCCTCCAAAGGCATGGTCATATTACCAATCAGAGTAGGGCCAGTCATGAAGGAAACTATCTGTCAAGTATTAGATCTAAAATTAACTTACAACATTCTACTAGGAAGACCATGGATCCATGGCATGCAAGATGTTCCCTCCACCTACCACCAGTGCCTCAAATTTCCATACATGGGACAAGAGATAACCATACTTGGAGATCAACACTTTGCATAATATTGTAACTCACTTGTCCCTCATAATAGAGAAGAAGATAATACACCAAAAAATGCCAGCAGTTAGTCCATAGTTATAGGCACTTCACACTCAACTAACCTAACAAGCAACCACTTATCAACATCAACTAAGGGTAAAGAAAAAGTGTCTTGTTCGAGTCCTTCTGATCCTTCACTTCCATCATCATCAAAAGATGCCAAACAACTACACTATAAAGAAATGGATAAATTGATGAAGGAATTTGATAGAAAATGTAAGTTGCATCGTAAAGGGGAAGGTGAGTACTCAGTCTCCCTATTTGATCCCCCATTTTCTCTGAGATCTCATGGAAAACTAACTTCAACCAAACCATATCATGCACATTTTGTCAAAGAAAATGACACAACTCCAAACTTAGTGGAAGAAATTAGTCAACAGAACATTGACATCTCCTCCCACCTCCTCGAGAAAGGCTTCGATCTAATGAAAAAGATGAGATATATAGGAGATGGTCCCCTAGGGAAAGGGAAAGGAATCATAGAACCTTTGATGGCACAGTTTAGGTCCAATAAATCTAAAATAGGGGTAAGGTATGATGGACAAGACAAGGCACAAACCTCTTCTACCTTGGTGTGGGTACCCAAACCAAAGGACAGTTATACCTCAATAACAACTAATGACATAAAAAAGAATTTGGTCCTCTCCAATTCACATTCTACAAAAGAACCACCCCTAAATACCTCCAATAATGAAGATGATGACGATTCCACTAAGTGGGAATTCGAGTCACTATCTGAGGAATCTCTCCATGACAAAGAATGTGATGTTGTCCACATACCTACCCTTGATAGTTTGGCTACACAAAGGAAAATTCAAAGTCTAAGAACCACTTCCCCAAGAAATATAACATATCAGGGCATCTTAGAAGATGATGAATGCATTGAAGGGTTTCATTTTCAAACTTTATTCTTGACTTCTTCCTAGTAGAAGTCAAAGATGATTATTATGAGCATCTCACAAGCTCTACTTTCCCTGACACACTAGAAGAAGCCCATTTCATAGATCTGATAGATACAATGTATGAGCCATCTAACGAAGTTATGTCTTTAAACTTGTCAAACCCTTCCCATACTATGAATCACTTTCCCTAGTCCATCTCGAGCTCATTAACTAAGATACAAGTGAACCCTATCACCTCCCTCATTTTGACACTAACCATGAAGCTTTCATTTACCTTAACATGGTTGAACCATCTTGTCAACAAAGAATGGAAGAAGAACATATGGTTGGGTCGGGTATCAATCACCACAGTCACACTAGAGTAGGGCAAGCATCCCACAATCTTATTGACCACCACCAAGTTGTTGCTAATCTTGATAAAAAAAATGGAAACAAATAGAAGTGATGTATCTCAAAGTGAAAACCCAACTATGGCACCCACGGATGGGGTAATTGATACCTTAGGTGAAAATTCTAAAGAGAAATCTTCTATTTTGATTGAGGCTACAAGACCGGTCAACATCAACATAGAACAAGAACCAAAGGTCATTTTTTTAGCACAATCTTTGAGTCTAGAAGAAAGGAGGGCATTCATTGAATTCTTCAAAGAAAGACAAATAAACTTCACATGGTCTTATGTAGACATGATCGGCTTGGACCCAACCTTAATCCTCCACCATCCTAACATCTCTCCAGAGGTTAAGCCAGTAAAATAGAAACTCAAAAAGATGCATCCAAATATAGCCCTATTAGTAAAGGTAGAATTGGAAAAATTAATTAGTACCAATTTCATCTGGCCTCTAGCATATGCATCATGGATCTCCAACATTTTCCCTCTATCAAAGAAGAAAGGTAGCATACACATCTATATCGACATCCAGGATCTAAACAAAGCATGCCCTAAAGATGAATTTCCTCTCATTAATATTGACACTGTAGTCAATCTCATAGCAAGCCATTCCATGTTTTCACTTATGGATGGATTTTCAGGATATAGTCAAATCATAATAGCACCGGAAGATCAAGAGAAAACAACTTTTACCTGTGCATGGGGCACATTTTGTTGGAATGTAATGCCCTTTAGGTTAAAGAACACTGGGGAAACCTATCAATGGGCCATGACCACTATTTTCCATGATATGATTCATATATTCATGGAATATTATGTACATGACATTCTTGCCAAATCCCATAATCAGGATGAACATCTTCCCATATTGGCCAAAATATTCACCGGCCTATAAGCGTTCAAAGTCAGGCTCAATCCTAAGAAATGTGCTTTTGGCATCAAATTAGGAAAACTCCTAGGATATATTGTCTTAGCTAAAGGGATATAAGTTGACCCTGAGAAGGTACAAGCCATAGTTAGCATGCAACCTCCAAAGAACTTGAATCAATTATGCTCTCTTCAAGGCAAGATTCAATCAGTGCACTGGTTCATTTCTCAGTTGGCAAAAAAGTGCATACCTTTCACACACCTATTACATAAAAACATAAATTCTAAGTGGGATGATCAATGTTAGAAGGCCTTTGAAATACTTAAAATCTATTTGATGAATCTGCCTCTGTTGGTACCTCTGGTATCACATAAACCATTGCTACTATATATTTCTATAATAGATAAGTCAATTGGAGCCCTCTTGGCACAAGAAAATAACCAAGGAGAAGAATGAGCTATTTGCTACATCAGTCACACCTTAGTCAACCATGAGCTTAATTATTCTTTCATAATTAATTATTCTCAAATACCTTCTCAACAAGACAACATTACCGGGTAGATTGGCTAAATGGGTAATGATCCTCAGTGAGTTTGACATTGAGTATGTGGATAGGAAGGCAATAAAAGGATAGGTCATTGCCAATCAATTGGTAGATGCACCTATAGAAAGTTCCAATCTTATTTTAGTTGAATTCCCTAATATGCACATCCTTCAAGTAGAGCTAGTCACATGGAAATTTTATTTTGATGGTTCCTACACACACCATGGGTCGGGCACTGATATTTTGTTCACCACGCCACTCGGTGTTACCATCCCCAAATCATACAAACTACTCTTCCCTTGCAACAAAAAAAATGGTTGAATATTAAGCTTTGGTCTTTGGTCTCAAGCTGGCTTTGGAATGGAAACTGATAGCTTTAGAAGTTTATGGAGACTCCCAGTCAATCATCAATCAAGTTAATGATACTTATCAAACAAAAGATGAAAAATTGTTGCCTTATAAACATATAGTCGATGCACTCAAGGCTTGTTTTGTTCACATTACTTTTGAAAAAATTCCTAGAGACAAGAACAGAGTAGCAGATACTATGGTCACCTTGGCCTCCTTACTTCAACTCCCAGAATAGCACGAGCAGTATGAGTTCCTAGTGGAAGAGGTGGTTCAACCTGCATTTACTCAACTTGATTCCCTTATTGTTTGCCATCTAAATACCCTTGAGTCCCTTTGGTATGATACCATTATCACTTACCTTCGTGACAACACCCTTCCATCTAACCAAAAAATGAAACTTCATTTGCCAAGCCTCTCATTACACCTTGGTGGCTGATACACTATATAGGAAAGGTCTTGACAATACTTTATTTAGGTGTCTCAAAAAAGATGAGTCTAGAGTAACTCTACAAGAAGTCCATGTAGGGATTTGTGGGTCATGCTCTAGTGGGTTCACATTAGCCAAGAAGATTTAGAGAATGGGTTACTTTTGGCCAACCATGGAAAAGGATTCTATTGATTTTGTCAAAACCTATAAAAAATGCCAAATCCATGGCAACCTTGTTCACACACCAGCCCAAGAGCTAAATCCTTTAGCCATGCCATGGCCTTTTTATCAGTGGGGTTTTGATTTGATTGGAGCCATCCATCCACCCTCCTCCAATGGGCATAAGTGGATTATCACCACCATTGAAAACTTCACCAAGTGGGTCGAAGCAGCACTACTTGTAGATTCTACAGGAAAATAGATCTCCTCTTTCATTCTCAACCATATCATTTGTCAGTTTGGCATACCTCATGCAATTCTCACAGATAACACCTTGTATTTTAAAAACTAAATAATTCATGAATTTTGTGAAAAATTCCACATTATACACCATTCTTCATCTATTTATTATCCCCAAGGAAATGGCCAAGTGGAAGCTACCACCAAAACTATCATCAACATCCTTAAGAAAATAGTTAGTGATTCTAGAAGGGATTGGCACTTATAGTTAAACCCCACCCTTTGGGCCTACATGACAAGTTTTAGGAGGCCTACCAACATGACACCTTTCTCTTTGGTTTATGGTTGTGAGGCTATTTTCCCTTTAGAAGTTGAGATCCCATCCTTGAGAGTTACTCTTCAAGATTTCCTATCAGATCAGGATTATAGAGTGGCCCATCTAGAACAACTAGAATTGTTAGAGGAACATCAGTGTATAGCCCATGACCACCTCAAAGTGTATTAGAATAGATTATCAAGGCATTATAACAAAAAGGTCAAACCTCATATTTTTCAGACTGGTGACCTAGTTCTTAGAGAAAACCCCAAGAACCAATCAGTAAGAGAAAAGAAAGGGAAATGGTAGCCTAATTGGATTGGCCCTTACCTTATCACATAATCCTTTGGGAGTGGTACCTACCGACTTTCAGATTGTGATGGTACTGAATAAGCATAACCTATCAAAAAAATCCATCTTAAGTGGTTTCATGTCTAAAAGCTTTGAAAACATCAAAAATACCAAAAAAAAAAAAAAAGGTACAAAAGAAATAAGAATGCCACTTTTGAAAAGGGGCAAGAGATAGCACTTCTAGGCTTCCTTAAGTGACACAAGGCCTTCAATGCTAAAAAGGGTTGCAGTTGAATGGTTGATTTACTATCTCTGAGACACATTTTGGTTCTTTGCGGCTTTCCATTACAATTAATAGAAGATGGGAATAAGAGAAAGGGGTAGCATTTATAGTTGAATTATTTGGAGGTATTTGGCAGAAAATTATTTTTTTATTTTGGGTTGAGAAGCTAGCATAATCTATCAGGCTGGTATTTGATCTAGAATTAATTTCACACATAATCCTCCTTGAGAAACATTTGTGGGTTATGGTTCTAAGATCTTTTGGCATCAAGAGAGGATTCATAACAGCAAAAATAACCAGTATGGCAGCAATAATAAGGCAAGGGAAATAGAGCTCATAATGACAATAATAATAAAAATAACAAGAGCGAATCAAAGCCCTTTTCCTTGAGTGAATGTACATAGTAGTGGAAACAACTAGTATAACAACCACAATGGGGAGCACCACAAATTCAACAAAACAGAAAGTCAAATTATGTATTGAGATACCATAGACATGAATTACAAAAAAATCAATGCACATCTCTGCCATCCACCTTGCCCAATGATCCCCCATACTTGTCATAGCCTTCGGTCAACCCTTTGGGCGTCATAAACTCCTTCATTTCCTATTTAGGTACCTCACATGGTCTTGGTCACCCCCATATTCCACCAAATCTTGCTCACATCCTCCATTTCACCCCTGCAAAATCCAAAAATCATCCAAAAATGTCAAAAAAAAATCCACAAATAGCTTAAAAATACCAAAAAAATCCAAAAATTGTCCAAAAATGTCAAAAAAATTGAGAAATATAAAAAAAAGTCCAATAAAATAAAATCTAAAAATTCCCAGCTAGCCCGAAACATTCAAAATGGGGGCAATTCCTATCAACAACACTCCAAAATTCCTCTCAATTTCTCAATTTGACTATACAACAAGACATCAGCTCCCACTATGCCTCATTAATATTAAGAAGCAGCATCATAATGTCCTGAAACATTTCATCGGACTTTGGAAATATGGCACAACACAGATAGTGCAAGAGGTGCCCTTGCTTCCCCTCTCTTGTTAAGAGCAACAATCCCCCACAAATTATTAGTCTTATTTAAGTTGCAGTGGTCGCGATTAATCTAGCCTCCTTCAACAAATATGTCAATGCTATCTTGAAAGCCCAAATATTTGTTAGACGCTTTTATCCTCACTCAACCAGAGGTACAGAATAAGTAGGCATAAGTGTATGCGCTTGGCTTTCCCTCTAACCCCCTTTTTCAAGGCCCATGCATCCTTTTTGGACCCCTCCAATGCCTTTTTAGGCCCAAAGTGCCTTTTTTTAGGCCCCTCTTATGCCTTTTTCAAGGCCCATGCATCCTTTTGGACCCCTCTAGTGCCTTTTTAGGCCCAAAGCACTTTTTTTAGGCCCCCCCTAGTGCCTTTTTCAAAGCCCAAGTGTCCTTTTGGACCCCTCTAGTGCCTTTTTAGGCCCAAAGTGCCTTTTTAGGCCCCTCTAGCACCTTTTTCAAGGCCCATGCATCCTTTTGGACCCCTCCAGTGCCTTTTTAGGCCTAAAGTGCCTTTTTTAGACCCCTCTAGTGCCTTTTTCAAGGCCTGAGTGTGCTTTTGGACCCCTCTAGAGCTTTTTTAGGCCCAAAGCACCCTTTTTTTAGGCCCCTCTAGTGCCTTTTTCAAGGTCCATGCATCCTTTTTGGACCCCTCCAATGCCTTTTTAGGCCCAAAGTGCCTTTTTTAGGCTCCCTCTAGTGCCTTTTTCAAGGCCCAATTGTCCTTTTGGATCCCTCTAGCACCTTTTTAGGCCCCTCTAGCACCTTTTTCAAGGCCCATGCATCCTTTTGGACCCCTCTAGTGCCTTTTTAGGCCCAAAGCACCTTTTTAAGGTCCCTCTAGTGCCTTTTTCAAGGCTCGAGTGTCCTTTTGGACCCCTCTAGCACCTTTTTAGGCCCAAAGCACCTTTTTTAGGCCCCTCAAATGCCTTTTTCGGCCCAACCACCTTTTTATAGGCCCCATTTCATCATTTTTTCAAGACCCTCGATGTCCTTTGGGCCCCCAACATGCCTTTCTTGGGTTAAAAACATCTTTTCAAGGCTCTATTTTTCATATTTGAGACCCACGTGTCCTCTTTTCGGCCCCATATGCCTTTTCATAGGCCTCAAGAATGCCTGTCTCGTCACACCCCTAGAGAAATGTCCTCCTATTGGCATTATTATTGTCTGTACTAGTTCTCCATATACATATAGACATTATTGCTAACCCGTCACGGTTATTCTCACTCTATGGATGATAAAAAAAGACATCTAAATATTTTCCAAACAAATCACAAAAACATTTAAATATTTGAGAAAAACACAAAAACATCCAAAAATTTGCCAAACAAATCACAAAAAATCCAAATATATTTTGAAAATGCCAAAAATACACATGACAATGCATTACAATCAACATCAGTTGCTGCAACAACAAACATCAACTTTCTATTCCCCTACAACAGCATTAACTGCATTACATCTCAAAAATGTCTAGTGGATTATTTATTCTTGCCTCCTGAGGGAGGTGGCATAACAGGGTGTCCGATCAATGGTGTCTCTTATAGCCTAGCTCCAGAAAAAGAAGCTCTCAATGTCAACCCCCGATGTGTCCATACTACTTCCATAGGAATTGGAAACCTTCCACCATGCAATTGTGCATTTAACAAATCTATAAATTCTTTATCTATAAACTATGTCTCTCACTAATCCTCATGTGGGAATGCCTGATAATAATGTCCCATCCAATAAGTAGCTTCTTGGTGTACCTTGGCCATCTGGTGCATTTCCACAAACATATTCTCCACCAACTTACTTACCCCCTATGTAGTGATCGCCTATTGGGCTGCATCCTACTCCTGTTGCATTTGACCAGTCATCATTTGCCAACACTCCATGTCCACCTTTGCCTTGTCCAAATGCTGCTATAGTTGCCTCACCTTCCCCTCACTTAGTGCTAACCGCTCCTACAAATTCAATCCCAAGGTGTTTGCCTTCGCAATTGCTTCCCTAAATGACTCAAACTGCAATTGCAATAATACTAGCTCATTCTAGGTGCTCTCCAAACCTACTTGCACCATCTTCATTGATTCTTGCAACCACTATGACTTTGATCATTCAGCCCACATTCCTACATCACTTCCTTCCACTAGTGCATGTTCTACATGCAACTCCATCTCTAGTGATTTCACCTATGCCTGCTCTACATCTATCATTTCCTATAGTTGCTTTGCCTCCATTTGTGCTCCATCCTCTTAGGCTTTCTCCATCAATCCTAGGAAAAATGTGACCTCCTACTCCGCATTCTTTGCTTGCACTCTCTCTATTGCCAACAATTTTTGTAATCCTTCCACTTCCCATGATGCTTGATCAATATCCCCCACCTCTAACTATGACTCTCCTGCATTTACAATGCTCACTCCCCCTTCTATTGAACCTCATCCCAGTGTCCCGAGACTAATCCACTATCACATTCCATTTAGTAATTCACTACCACTAACACCTCCAACATCCTTTACTATTTATCCCACAAACTTTTCAAGAGACTTTATTTTCCCCACCTCCTCCTCTGCTCCTGACATACTCTTCATCTTTTTAGATGGACTATCCTCCACCTACATTTTTGGCCCATCATCTGCTGCCTTCGATAGTGCTTACTGTGTTGCAATCCTAGATAACATCATTAAAGCTGACAAAGGCATTTCTTCCACCTCCATTCCCACCTCTTCAAGTTACACTGACCTTTATCCTGGCTGGCTTGTCTCACCTGGACCCAAAAGTAACACTTGGAGTTTAGGTTGATCCACCCACTCCTCGAAAGATCGCCTAACACATTTTTCTCTTTGCCCTTGCCTCCTCCACCTTCCCTAGTTAGTTTCACCTTCTCCCTACAACTGATCTAGTCAGCCCAACATACTTGCACTTGCATGATTCCCACAACTTCTCGCTGTCTCCAATAATCACGTTCTACTCTCCACTTTACCTTGATTCATTATCACACTATCTAACCCCTTATAGCCATCATTCACCTGAGTCTCGTTCTGCACTAGTCTTCCTACCCTACCACACTGGTACCTAGTACATTTGACCTTCAGCTCTGACATTTTGCCACCCAATTTCTGTCAAAGCACACTGCCAACTAGATTCTGCTGCTAGATTACTGCTGACACATCCCACACCTTTTCATCCACTTGATACAACAAGGTTACTCCCTGAAAAACCTAAATGAAATAAACAAAACAACATGATCCTATTGCACATAACTAGAAGCACGCCTAGTTCACACATAATGGTTTTCTATGCTATCATGCACTTTTAGTATCTCGATGGTGTGTTCGACTAGAGGTACCAGGATAAAGTCATGATATTTTCTTGGTTTTTCACTGCTTACTTCCTATGATCCTTTGGTTTCACACATTACTGGTGTCCACTTATAAAAGCCTCCTCTCAGATGGAATGCCATGTGTACCTCGACCAATTTTGTGTGTTACCTTAGGTGAGGTCTTTTATCTAACATGTGATTGGTTGGTGTGCCTTTTTTATTATTCTGTGGCTATAGCTTTTGTTTCTTAATAATTGTCATGTTTTCTTATAAATTGTTCCTCTTTGTTGGTACTCCTCAACATGACAAATTATTCATATCACTATAGCTGAGCTAGTGGTGGTTGTACTTAGTCACTTTTATCACATGCTCTATGATGTCAATTAGTTTTCCTTTCTTTAAAAAAGTGATAGTTAAGTTGAATTCATCTAGTTTGCATTTTTCATCTTGGGTTCCTCGTGAAATAAATGGTTGGTACACAATTAGGTAACAATTCACTGACATCACTCAACAATTTCATGACTAGTTATAAACAACATGTGCAACACCATCAACAAGCTTATGAGCACTCATGGACTTTGTTTCTTCACTTCATCCATGCCAATCTTACATGTCATAAATCCATCATCAGATTGCACCACTACATTTTCTGCCTTGCATAGCTTTTGAATCCCGAACAATCTCATTTAACCACCTTCCATTTTCATCTAATTCATTGCATCACCTTTTCTCATTCCCCCCCCCTTTTCATTTCCCCCATCTCATCTATTCATTTAGTGGCTTTTGAATCACAAATATTGACATATCACCTCAAAGCCTTTGAATCTCAAACAATTGCATTTCAAATTCCATTTCATTTTCATTTCATGACTCCTCTTATTGCATTTCATAACACATTTCTCATCATTTCATTTTATTTCATTTCTTCTCATCCACTCCTCCATATCATTTCATTTCCATAATCCACATCCTTTCATTTTTATTTCATATTTCATATCATTTCATTTCATTATTGACTCCATTGCATTTTCCTCTTCATCATCATTTCCCTTCATTTCATATTCCATGTCATCATCCATTTCATTTTCACTTCCTATCCCATGTCATCTCATTTCATTCCATCTTCCATCTTGTTTCATTTCGTTACTTATCTCCTTTCCATCTCCTTTCATCTTCATTTCACCATTATATCATTTCAGTACATTTCATATCATCCCATTTCATTACATTTTCACTCTATTTCACTACATTTCATATCATATTGTTCCATTTCCTTACATTTCACATCGTTTCATTGCATTGCATTTTCATTTTCATTTCCTTTCTTTGCATAATCCATTTCATTTTCATTTCACATCCCATATCATTTTATTTTATTCCATCTTCCATCTCGTTACCTATCTTATTTCATGTCATTCCATATATCATTGCATTTTCATTTCATTTCATTACTTAATCCATTTCATTTTCTATTTCATATCACATCATTTTATTTTCAAATATCATACCATTACATCTTCATCTCATTTCATTTCATGACATCTTACATTTTATTTTACCTCGTTCACTCATTTTAGTTCATTTCCTTACATATTACATTTCAATTTAGCTCATTTCATTTTATCTCATTATATATTACATTCTGTCTCATTGCTCATTTCATTGCATTTTCATCTCATCTCATTACATTATCCTTGCTCATTCCATTGCATTATCATTACTCATTTCTTTGCATTTTCATTATATTCCATTTCATTACACATTTTCTAGCATTTTCATCATTATAATTCATTTCTCATGTCATCCCATTATATTGCATTACAAATCATTTTTCATCATCTTGTATTACTTTTCATTATATCCCATCCTATTATTTCATTTCATTGCATTTTTATTACTCATATCCTTGCATTGCATTACATGTCATGTTATCACATCTCATTTCATTTCAGGTCATTTCATTTCATGTCATTTCATTTCATATTTCATTTCATTTTATTACATTCATGTTACCACATCACATTTTCATTACATCATTAGTAACCTACCATCTACCCTAAATAATGATTCATCTACATTAATCATTCACATATATATACACATCTACATCCACTATCAACATAATCATCACATCAAAAAAATCACATGACAACATAAGTCCATGACATCATAAGAACACACATCTAAAACATCAATGAAGCTTGGATATCTCATGACAATCAGATGATCCTACCGAAGGATACAATCACATGAACAACAAATAACATACAACAAAATGAAATTCACATGATCATATAACATGCAAATACATCAATCGAGGATCAAATAAGTATATCAACATAAATATCTAGTAAACATCCCAAGAATTATCATACACAATGAAAAATGAGGTCATAGTACAATCATATACACTCATATTGTGAGGGTGCCTAATTGGACGATCCTTGCTCACTAGGGGCACCTGTATCCTCTCGCTATGATTGCCCTGTCACATCTGTCGATGGTGTAATAGGAGCAACCACAACTATCTAACTCGATGATGCCCCATCTATCCTTGGTGGTGGTGGTGGTCTTGGTGTAATCACTGCTATGAGTGTCTGCAAGGTACTCAACACCTCACCCATTTGAGCCTCTATGGAACTCACTCTAGTGTCTAAATCAGTCGATCCCCTAGACCTCTCTGGTGGTGGTGCCTCTGGTGGTACCTGCTATTGCCCCTATGGTTGTGCACCTGGTAGATCTTTGATAGGCCCTTGCACTCATGGACTTTGTTGGCAAACAAACTAAACATCCTCTGGCAATCTCACACTCATTCGCTCTACTCCATCATGCCTCCCAACCATCCCTCCTCTCATCCATGCACCACCTCAACTGCAAACATCCTTGGCTCTCCCTACACCCACTGGTCCCTACACCAGGCCTCATGCCACTCCCCTTTATGGTAACACCACAACTATCTAGCCTCATCTCCCCTGTACTCTACCCACTCTAACCTTGGCTCATCACCTCACTCTGCCTCTCCTTCGACCACCCTCATCATCATCATCATCTCCCCCACTTGATGGCTCATCAATACTAGGCATCAGCTTGGCTAGATTTGTGTACCTCAGGAAGGGATGATCTCAAAACCACCGTGCATGATCTCCCTTCATCCTGACATCTACTACTCCATCTTATAATGCCCATGACTATGGTGTGTCTATAATTTGTAAAAAGGCCTCTAGACAAGCCTCATACTCCATCGTTGGCCCCCACATTGGTCTCTCTAACTGAACTCGAGCATAATGTGCAGTCCCCTGTGGCATGCCCTGTCACCATTCAAATTGTCTCACCACCTATCTAAAGCAAAAACACTCTAGTACTAAAGGAATTAAACCAATAAAAAACCTCAAACTAAAGAAATACACCATCTCATCATCATCCTCTGCCCATGGCTCTATAAATTTGTAAGGTCTCCATATGACCTCATCAATATCATCCAATATTTGATGCTCATAATTTGTCTTGCCCAAATGGGGCTACATCATAGGACCTAAATAAGTATACACATATGGAATGTACTGTGGCCACTATCATACACACACTGGATGTGTAATGGGTAAATGCTCCCATGTCCATACCTGTAGCAAAATGACCCTTGATGATAATGATGAGGCCCTTGAATATACAACTTGGTGTAAATCATGATACAAATGAGCCAAAATATAGCTACCCAATGCAAATATCTGTGGCTCATCAATCATCTCCTGAATTAACTACCCCCATCCAACTGGACACCCTCACCCTTAGCAATCTGGCAATAGAAATCCACCTATCAGTCCTATCAATACTACTGGTAATGCATCATACTGCAACATCTAAAACCAGGACATGCTATCATCACCAATACTGTCACCTCTAAACAAGTCTTAGAATGTGGCCCCACCATCAGTCTGATCATAGTACACCAAATTCCCTATAGTCAAGATTTGAAGAATCCTATACACATCCTCAAGAGTCACTATCATCTCCCCCATTAGCAAATGGAATGTGTTGTGGTCCAAGTGCCATTGCTCAACCATAGCTGTCAATAATCCCCTGTTCACTCAGAACTGAGGCATCTATAATAAATATGTAAAGCCACATTGGTCTATCACCTACCTATCTATATCAAACAATCAACCCACTAACTCTAAGGGCCATGGATAAAGTCTTCATACCATGAGCTTACGCCCACACACCTATTATTCATCAAGAAACCACACCACGTCAGTCTTCATCACAACGTGACCATCAAAAAATCAATCTCATAATTACACCTAGCGATCTAGCTACCGGTTCTATCTTGGACCTATTTCTTGTCTTTCTCTATCCTAGGTTGGACTAGCTCGACTTCCTTACTCTATATCCTAAGTTGGGACAACACCTATCTATCATTAGATCGATCCTACACATGTCACTACATGACTACTTGACTTCTAAAGTTTTCTTGTTATGCCCATCCCTGGTTGACCACACTGGGACCCTAAAATTTGGTAGTATCTTATGCTCGACAGAGAATCTACACCCTGTCAAATAAGTTACACAATTCAATTGCCCTACTCTAACATTCAAAAGTGCTATTATATATATCATATGTGCTATTGGATCACATATGCATTGGTATACCCTGCGAACACATTGTTATTTTCAAATGCGCTACAACATTACATATCTGTGCAACTATACTGAGTGTATGCACTCCAAAACTGGTTTAAAGCACTTTCCTATTAGTTGATTGCACTCTTAAATTCATATGTGCTAATACTTTATGCATATGTGCTATTCTACTGACCATATGCGCTATTTTGTGTAGAAGCATTATTATATTCTACATATGCACTAATATACCAATAACTAGGGTTCCAAATGAACTGATATGCCCTACGCATGTGCTAAAAGAATTTAGATGCACCACAAGGAACTTCAAATGCACTAAATCTCTGAAATTAACACATCTACCGTACAAATTTGCACAAAACTCACAAAATACAAGTAAAACAAGCTAAATCTAAAACAAATTAGATCTTGACAATTTACCAGGGCATCGTAATCTACTGGACACTCATACTAATGGCCCTTCTCAAATTTATGCTCGTGTAATGGCACCACCATCTTTACTGGATTAGAGCTCCAAATCACCTAATACACAAGCCAAAAGTGAAAATGACAAGGGTAAAAGGTCTTTTTGACCTATTTAACCCCCCCAAGTGGCATTTATATCATCTTTTTCAAATTATTTACCCCCTTTTGGCACCATTTTGATTCCCCAAGCCAACTAGGGTATTGTATCAAACCTTCCTACCAATCTCCCACCATGTTAGAAATAAAATTGGAACATACTCCACTTTTGCATTTTCTTACCTTCGTCCAATTTTATTTCCAAGGGGGTAGCATATCAAATCAGGACATCCAAGCTGGGGCATTAAAATTTTGTGAAACATCAAAACAATCTACCCTAGCCAAAAATTCACAAATGTCAAAACCAAGGTATCCAAACAAAACCATTGCAATCAAATCATCGAATGAACATTGCAATCCAACCATCAAATTAATGATAATCAAAACATCATCAATGATCAAAGATCAAATTATTGATGATTAGATATCAAGCCATCAATAGACAGAGACCACATCAATGACAAAATGATAGAATATCATCGAACATGCATCTAGTCTTCAGAATTTGACCTAAAATCAAAAAATCAAGATAGTCTTTGAACTAATATGCTTCGCATATTAGCTCAAAGAGGGACATTTGTAGACACCCAAAATTTGGGAAAGAATTAAATCATACAATCCCAATCAATTAGGATCAAATTAAAGAGAAAATTAGAAGAAACACAATAGACTCTTAAATAAAAAATTGTATTAGGTCATTAATCACCTTTTAAATTGACAAGACCTAAATCAACTTTAAAAGAGGAAGAAAAAAATTCAAATTCATAAAATAAAATGCAAAAAAGAAGGAAGAAAAATACAAAGTGTTGAAAATAAATCATTTTAGTAAATCAATAAAATCACTTTATCCTCACAAGATGAAAATCTCCCTTTTACCATTTAAAAGAATTTGAAAAGTCCTCATATTATCCCCAAAACCAAGTCTGTTGGACTCTTCTTCCTAGCCTCTTATGAGATATTTTGAGTTTCACTTTCACCCCTAGTCAAAAGTGAAAATCCTAGTTCTTACCCCGACCCCTTCCAAAATCCTATAAATAGGAGGGAAATCTAAGAGACAAGGGACCCAAATTTTTATGCATCTACACTATAGGCATATTTAGGCTCATTATTTTAGTATTTTCATTATAGCGATTTCATAGCATTGTTAGTATCATTTTATGTCATTTAGCATCATTTTGTATCATTTAGCTTCATTTATTGCATATCTAGCTCATGGCATGATCATTTCAAGAGCATTTCTAGGAGTTGCATTTTACGTATAATCTGCATTATAGTCATAGATCATTTTATGTCATTTAGCATCATTTTGTATCATTTAGCTTCATTTATTGCATATGTAGCTCATGGCATGATCATTTAAAGAGCATGTTAGTATCATTTTATGTCATTTAACATCATTTTGTATCATTTAGCTTCATTCATTGCATATCTAGCTCATGGCATGATCATTTCAAGAGCATTTCTAGGAGTTGCATTTCATGTATAATCCACATTATAGTCATAGATCTTGCATTTTTCATCATAGATCTACATTTTCAGCAATATCCTATTCTAGAACTATCACTAAAAGGTTGGTCTAAGAGCTATTTTAGCAGTTGTAGTTAGGGAGACATGAGATGTTTGTAGAGGTTACTTGCTACTAATGATGTCTTGGGTCTAGCATAGTTTATCATCAGTCCATTTTCTTTCTATGTTAAAGTTTCATGAATACGTGTTCTTTTACCGTGTATAGTATCATCCATAGATTTGACATCAGTGAAAAAACAATAATTGTTCCAATTATAAGTTTCCAACAATATTTAATTACCTTGTTAGGAATGGATTTGTTAGAGGGCTTTAGAAAATCCCATTAGAATGTCACCTTGATTAAAATATTTATAATATGATTGTTAGGTCAACCTTGATTAAAGGATTCTACTAACATAATGGTTAGCAAGTAACAAGTAGGTTGATATGATAAAACACAACTAACTTTGCAAATTCAATCTCCATTTGACTCATTCTTGGTTCATTTATTGTACATCATAACATTCTCCATCTTTGATCTTCTCAGAAAACCTTCAAGAAGTCTTACTATCAACTACTTCTAACTTTTCCTCTACAACTCTCTTCTCCACTTGTTCTCTAAATTGCCAGCCAACAACAAAAGTAAATCATTCCATATGTCTCCTTAAATACACAAGTTAATATTTTTTCCCTTAAACATAACCATAGATATTAGGGTCTAATCAAATTCATTGAATCTATCCATCATTTTTTCCTTCTACTCCTTCCTTAAAACTTCTAGAAACTTCTCATTGAATTCCCACCTTATATTTCTTAACAAACTCAATTCATGCATTAAATACTTGAGCTCATTAATTCTTATCTTTTACACATTTTGACCAAGGCATAAATTCAACTATGTCAGCCTCAAATATTGATTCTTTTTAAAACTATTATTTTGCTGACACTTAGTAATCATTATGTTCTTCAACTTGGTCATTGCTTGGTAGCTCGGTCTCTTCTATTCTTTCTCACTTAGCTTATACTTGCTCTCTCAGACTTCATTGTGCTTAGTCATAACTATAGTTTACTTTTATCTTTCTTGGCCATTACCATGACTCGACTAATACTATTTTTCTTGGCTATTAATTAAGTTCCTTAATCTTCTTCTTCAACTTCTTCATAAACCTAGTAACATGCCACTCGATCAAGCTTAGTGTTATACTTAACTTCTTGACTTCCATCAATTATCTCTTTCAAACTTCAACTCTTCTTTCTTCTTTTCTTTATATAATGGTCAAACACCACATTATCTTGCCAAATACCAATTGATCAAGTTCTCATTGTGAGTCCATCATACTTACTCCTCTTTATTCAACATCTTTAATAACTCACATTGTTATCTCTTCTTTTCAAATATTTTTTTTATCAATAAACTTATATGACACTCTGCACTATTCATAAATGTCTTACCAATAAGGTTTAACAATGATGACAACATAATGATTGTTCCAATTGTAGTTTCCCACAATTATATATTTCTTTGTTTCTCTGTAACTAAGAAGATTAAGTAAATGATTTGTTGGTCATTTTCTTGTTCTCCTCTAAGTCTTTTAAATCTGAAATTACATTCATCCCATGTTGATGGGTGAATATTAATCACTTTTTGTTCCTTTTGGTTAAAGGAAAAATTCATATTTTATTTATTGCAAATTATATAAAGGGATTTGTACCTTTAAAAAAAAAATCAAAGATCACTTTCATATAATATTTGCAAGTGACTCAATTGTTGGTTGTAGTCTGTCTCTCATTTTGGGGAATTTGGGAGTTATTGTGAAGGCACTATAAGGTTGAAAAATATGTTAACCAATGATCGCCAAATAGTTCTTCAAGACATTATACAATCTCTTAACACTTTTTAAGACATATAAATTAGTTATGCCAATAATCTCCCCCTTTGTCATTTATGGAAATACCAAACAATACCAAAAATAATAGCTAATAACTAATAAAAAACCTACATGTCATTGATTTATGCTCCTACTTCTTGACATTTCCCCCCTTGAGAATATGATCTCCTTAATCATTACTTATTCTACCTTTGTTTTCTTCTCCTGGGTCTTTTTAATGCATGTTCTTTTCCTCTTTTATGGTCTTTATCTCCTTTAGATTTTTTCCTAAGTAGTTGTATCTTTTGATCCTCTATTCTTCTCCACTTTTTGTATATTTTTATCATTTGATCTTCTCCCCCTTTGAAAATTATTCCAAAGGTGTTCCAGTCACTTATGAGTCCACCTTCATACTTTGAGTTTCTAACATGAGAAGAGGGCTCTCCCTTATAAAAGAAATTATGGAGGTGAGAGGCTTCTCACAACCAATATGGGATAATAGAGCTTGATCCATGTGAGACAAAATTCCACCAATGAGAAAAGAGGAGTGGTTGAGAAGAAAGTGGTGATCCATGTGAGACAAGATTCCACCAATTAGAAAAGAGGAGTGGTTGAGGAGAAAGTGGAAAGATAAATCCCACTTAGATCACATTTTTAAGTGTAGAAAAATTAAATAAAAAGAATTTATTTTATTTCCTTTTTTTCATCAAAAGAGATATTTAAGTGGGATTTTTATTTAGTTAAAAGGGAGCAAGTTA
Source organism: Cupressus sempervirens (assembly GCA_028749045.1). Classification (NCBI taxonomy): domain Eukaryota; kingdom Viridiplantae; phylum Streptophyta; class Pinopsida; order Cupressales; family Cupressaceae; genus Cupressus; species Cupressus sempervirens. The sequence continues at coordinate 1,052,413,685 of CM053785.1, forward strand.
TTTTTAATTAAATAGAAGATATTTAATTAAATTAAAAGAGAGGTTTTTCTCTTAATTAATTAAATGTGGATGAACTGTTTAATTAAAAGAGAGGTTTTCTTTTAATTAAATGGGGATTTTATTTTATTTAATTAAAAGAGAAGATTTTCTTTTAATTAAATAAGACTTGGAATAAAATGATCAATCTTAGAAATGAAATAAATCAAATCTGATCAAGGAAATTGATTTGAATTGATTTAATAAAATATTACAAACCATTGATTCAAAAAATTTGATAAATTGATAAAATGAATAATGGGGGGCCATAGTCTAGGTGACCATTTTTGGGTGCATACATTTGCCCCTCTTTGACTAATGTGTGATCGATTTGGGAACACATGTAGTCAAAGAAAGAAATTGAAGTGTGAGGTCAATTTGGGATCACAAAACAACCCAGATGTGTGGTCAACTCGAGAACACATCACGACAAAGAATACAAATAAATTTTAACTTGAAAAAGTCGAGGATAAAATTGATAAAACTGAATCAAGGATTGAAATTGATAATTACTGCCCCCTCGTGATCGAAATCGAAATGAGATAGAGGAGAAACAACAAATTGATAAATTTGATCAAATCGAACAAAAGATAAGGTTCTTGATGTAAGCTGAAAGATATAAGAATCATAGAACCAAGGTAGATCATCAAGCATGAAATATTATGCCCCAAAGGTGATTTAGAAGAAAAGAAGTGGGGAAAAAGAAAATGGAAGATAGAAGTTTGAAAGATATGGAAAGAAATAGAAATAAGAAAAGAAAATGCTCCAAAAAATCAATCAACTGTTTAAGATAAAAATTTTGATTGAGATCATGAAAGAAAATAAGGAAATGAAGATCAAAATGTGACCACAATTGATTAAATGTCCACAATAAAGATGAAAGGAGAACCCTCTCAAACTCATAATGCAGCCTAAAAATGCAAACTAACATGAAGTCTAATAATGCAAGCTACATGAGATGCAATGGTGTACTTGCAAAAGAGCAACTGTAACATAGGATTTTGTGTTCATCATTCATTAGAGAATGTAAAAGAACTTATTTTCATCATTGGGCCATTATTAACGGACATCAAAAAATCACACAATCATCACTAGTCACAAGCGCAACTATGAAGATATGAATGTAATTAATATCGGATTGGAATGTGGAAAGATTCTAACATAAGCATCAAAGACATAAAGATCAAGATGACTTTGATGTTAGCTTACCCAATTTAATGTAGAAAAACCATGCTCGCATCAAGGCATAGATGCCAAGATGACTATAAGAATGGTTGTGCAAAAACAATCAAGGATGATGTCTCAAATCTCCTAAGTGTTTCAAGGGGACAACAAAAGACACTCTAGAGTTCAAGACCACACCCGCAAGCAAAAAAAATAAATAAAAACATGTCCCATGCCCCAAGTCCTCTAGCGATGCATCCCGGAGAGACTTATCAAACAAGGACACTCAACAAAAATCAATAATAGTCAGCACACAAAGAAAAGATCATGACATAAGTCAAGCATTAAGTGTTGCATTTAAAAACTTAAGTGTGTTAACTGATACTGAGTTCTAAGGACAAGGATCAAATGCTTGCAGGAAGGTAAGATGACATGATGATACTGGGTAAGACCAAACCAATAAGTGTTGAAAAACACTCAATGTCAATGGGTGTTGAAAAACACCATTTGTGAGGTGTCCTAAAGACTCACACATCTAAGAAACCAAAGCTAACATAGTTATGCCCCCTAGACAAAGACCAATTCCAAACCAAGGTAACAAGGACAAGGCATGGTGGAGAAAGGCTAAGTGTCGAGGACATGTGCTAAGAAACAGGGGTGCAAAGGCCTCAAGTAGCGCCCGTTTTCAGGTTTTCACCACTTGGATTTTTTTTTTTTTTTTTTTTTTTTTCCAGGACTTTTTATAATTTTTTTTTTTTTTTTGTATTTTTGCTACCAAGGCGCCTGTTTCCAGGTTTTCACCAAGGTACTTTTTCTATTTTTTTGAATTTTTGAATTTTTGATATTTTTTTGTATTTTTGGAATATATAATTTTTTTGAAGATACATCAAAGTGCCTTGTGCTAGGTTGTCACTAAGATGATCATTTTTTCAGGACATTTTTCAATTTTTAGAATTTTTACAATATATCATTTTTTTGGATTTTTTAAAATATATCAATTTTTTTGGATTTTTTTCAGGATCAATAAATATGTACAAAGATACCCCTAGACAGAATGGGCATTAAACTCTTAAGCAAGATCACATCGTGCAGTCCCAATGTCTAACAAGGTGGAGGACATGATGAAGCAATAAGCTAATGGGGCAAATGGGAAAAGGGTAGCAAAAGACTAGAATGAATGGAGGAAAATAGATATGAAGGCTAAACATGAAAAGAATAAAAACAAGATCATCATAAGATATCTCACAAGATAGCCAAATGTTTGTCTATAGGTCAACATTGTCAAGATCAAAAAGAGAAGACAAAATGAATGAAAGATGTAGAAGAACTATGCATGATGCCTATTTGTTAGGTTTTCATCATGGTACTTATCCAAGGCACCACAAGGGAGTGGTTTTCACCATAGGATGAATTTATGTCTCTTTACTTTTGCTACCAAGGTGCCTGATTACCAGGTTTTCACCAAGGCACATTTACAAATTTTTTATTTTTTTCTGTTTTTTTTCTTTTTTCAATCTTTTTCAATTTTTTTGGAAGAAGTCAAGCTTTTGAGATAATGCTCTTTGAATGTTTAAACCATTATATACAAAGGAATTCAAATGATATGCTCAAAGATGCTAATAGGGAAAGGAAGATGGAAGACAAAAATGGAGGATATGGCTTTATGCGAAGTCAGTGAGATTGAAAAATGGAAATGAAGGCAAGATCAACGTCAACACACACCTTGAAGGGTGGTGAAAGGATGGAGAAAATGTGAATGAAGGAATTTGTGAAGGAATATGGTGAGTGGATAGAAAAGGTTGCAGTTTAGGCACATGGAATGGAAGAATGCTTTTGGAAGAAGATGAAGCGGAATTCTTTGGAAGCTTGAATATCAAATTTAATTGTTGTTCAACATTAGACTCTCTCAAGAGAGATTTTGGAATCCATATAGCCTTAGGCTTCTTTTCATTTCTTTTTTATGATTTAGAGATAATATCTTTAATGATGGATTTTGGAACCCATACTTGTCTTGTAATTTTTTTCTTAGATATCTCTTTTGACTTAATGCCCCCATGTCGATTAGAAGAGACATGGTGGTCTTCTTTTTTATATGGATTCTTGAATTGCTTCTTTTTCTTGTATTGAACATTCAAGTTACTTCCAAAAGACTTGGGACTTGTGGAAGAAGAAGGATGATATGAATGGTTTAGGTGAGTGGGTGGATGAAAAGGATTTAAGGATATGCATCTACGTTGATCTTGAGGAAAGATAGGAGAGGGAGGGATGTAAGGACCCAAGATGGATGAAGAACTAGGAGAATTGGGAGGAGAAAGTGAAGGGACATAAGGACCCAAGATGGAAGGAAGATATGAAGCATTTAGTATTGGTGGGGGAGGTCCAAGGATGGATGTGGAAGATGCAAAAGGGTAATCAATAAGTTCGTCAATATCTATATGACAGTCAAGGACATCAGCATCTTTAGAGTGAGCATTAGGATTTTCAATAATATCATGAACATCTTGAATAGGAGCAACTTATTTAATAGGAGTACTTGAAACTTGAGAAGACTTAGAAAGAGTAGAAAGTGGAAGGGAACATGGAGTGGTAGAACAAGAAGATGGAAGACTTTGATCTTGACAAGGATCTTTGGATAACATAAGCATATAATTGTTCTCTTGATTTTCAATAGGCTCAACATTGGAAGTAATAGCATCATTTTTAATAACCTTAATGGAAGTATCATCTTTCTAAGGAGAAAGTGTACTAAGGCCATTTTTATCGTCAATAAGCTCAGTGGTGCAAGCAGTATCTTGATCTTGCTTAGGAGAAGACTTAAGACATGGTGGAATGAATGAGAAAGGGCGTAAGGGATCAAAAGAACCATGAAATGTATCAAAAACATTGTGAAAAGGATTGGATAACATGGAAGGTTTTTGATCTTGATCTTTTTTTATATTCTTTTCTTTATCATTTTTAGAGTCCTCTTGACATGAAGCCAGTGCTAAGGAGAAGGAAGCATGTTGGAATTGTATGGAAGACTTTGGAATAGATGATGAAGGACTAGCTGAAGTAGGCATTATAGTGCATGAAGGCTTAGGCTCTTTAGGTTTAGCATTATCAAAGGTATTTGTAGCCAAGTGAAGGTTAGCTTGAGTTTCTTTAAGAGGTAGCCCTTGAGGATAACTATAGGGAACTGCATGAAAAGCATTAGGATCTTTGTTGGATGAAGGATTGGTAGAAGATTTGAGAGTCTTAGAATCTTTATGGAATGTATGGATAGTGGAGGAAGTAGAAGATGGAAGGGGAGCATCAGAAGACAAAGGTTCAACATTAACATGATCTTGCTCAAGAGTGTAATCTTTATTTTCAACATGAGGGTTCTTAGAAGAGGAACTCTTATCCCATTGATGTTGTATTTCAGCACAAAAAAATGCTTTCTCTTCATCAAAAAATGCAGATTTATCATTTAGGTATTGTTCGCAAAATTTATCAATGTTATTTTCAAGATTTGATTAATGTGAATTACCATCAATATCTTTTCTTGACTCATCCCCTTTAAGCACAAGCATAGGACTAGGAGGACTTTTAGGAACTGTTGGAATGTAATAATCATCACCATCATAATCATTGTCACTAGAAGAATTATAGATAGGCATATCACAAGACTTTTCATGTTGTTCATTATCATATGTCTTAATAAGAGGAATAAGACTCTTGGTAGAAGTAGAAGAAGAATGATATCGTGAAAAAGAGGTAGGTGAAGACCTAGATGGATGATATCTAGAAGAGTCATGGTAAGATTTAGAAGATGAAGAATATGAAGGATATTTAGAAGAATCATGATAAGACTTGGAAGATAAGGAATTTGAACGATATTTAGAAGAATCATGATAAGACTTGGAGGATGAAGAATCTGTATGATATTTAGAAGAATCATGATAAGACTTGGAAGATGGAAAATCTATATGATATTTAGAAGAATCATGATAAGACTTGGAAGATGGGAAATATTTGGAAGAAGGATATTGTGATTTGATCTTGCACATGATCCTAGCAAAGGTGTCTAATTTATCCATTTTTTTAATCATTTTTGTTGCAACGTTAGCATCCATGCATCTATTGGAGTGACAACACTTTTCAAATTCAAGAAGGAGGTGGATTTCATCTGAGCTCAAATGAGGATCCCTAAAAAGATATCCAAGATCCATGGTTCTAGAAGAAGAAGAATCAAGTATGGAAGAAGAGAAAGAATGAATAGAAGAAGATAGATAATAGGAGGAAAAGAATCAAGAAGACATGAAGAAGAGGAATTATGGAAATGAGAGACTAGAAAGACATGGAAGATGGAGAAGAATGAAGACCAAGAGTCATTTTGGAAAATTTGATACCATTTGAGATCATTTGAATGTTGAGCAACATGTAATAGCACTTGTAATCAACATGAAAGAAAAGACACTAGTTGATAGGATAACCCTAAGAAACATTGGTACCAAACTAGGATAGTAAAAACTCTCACTTGTCCAAAAGAGATATGATAAGATAGAATTTTGCAATAGGTGTAAACCAACACTGCCACAGAGGTGCCCACAATTTTGGGTGAATACCCTAGCACATATGGACCAGGAGGATGATTGACCCAAATTATAAATAATTAAAATTGAACTTTGATGAAAGTGAATGGACAAGAGATTACTAAGACTCTCCAAGTGTAATATCAAAGGATCCAAGTGTATATCTTTCTCAATAAGGACGATTTCTAACTTACCAACTCCAAACAAGGTCTGTTGTGAAATCAATGATTACTAATTCAAGAGATCAAAGCACAATAACCCATGGTGCAAAAAGGTTTTTAACAATGAGAAAAGTAGCCTAATCCAAGTAGGACTGACCTAGGGAGACTAAAAATAATGGGATAACAAAGTTATTCGATCGTAAAGTTTCAACTCAAGAACTTAGATTTTGTTCATTTTAAATATCCAACTAGATATATCAATAGATTCTTTATCATAAACCAAGCACGCAAGATAGAAAATAGGGATTTCAAGCAAACAGTCTTCAAACAATGAACAAGGGGCAAAGCAACCTTGCGCATGAGAAATCAAGTGACTTAGTTTATGCTAATCCCTAGGAGAGCTAATTGTGTATGTTCTCAAAGAGTTTCACAATCATTACATACATCCCTAGAAAATAAAAGTTGGCCTCTGTAAGGTTTCTAGTAATGGTTTGACTCTGCAACTTTTATGATTCACAAGGGTGACCTCTAATCCCGGCGCACCGAGGTTTTGACACAGTCTGAGAACTTAATCTTCAAGAGCTGCTAGGGAGATCTAACAACCCACAATGAACCATGCCCCATGGAGATTTCTTCCACGAGGACATTTATATAGCAATTGTTGCAACCACGACAGAAGTGGCTATTACTGCTTGAGGTTCCGTCTGCAGTTTGCCCTGTCTAGGGATTGTCTGCTATGGTTAACCCTCTCTAAAGGTGACTGACTCACAATAGTGGACCACAAGGGGACTTAGCTTTTAGATCCAAAGTTTTGACACCTTTTCACTTTTAGCCCAATCAAAGCAAGCAGATTAATCCGACACACTAACTAAGATTATCTCAAGATCTATGATATCAACCCCTAGTGATCTATCAACCTCTCCGAAGAAAGGATGCCTCAATCAACAAGTTGAAGAACCATCTATCTAAGAGATTCTCAAAGTATCCTCCCCACCTACAAGAAATCCGTCTTTGAGAGGAGTTTCACTAGGAACTCATTCTCTCAAGATCCACGAATAGTATTCATGGGGCCTAATCACTATGTGTGTATAGATGTTAATTCCCCAAAAGTAAATCTATCCAAGAATAATAAAAAAGCACAAGGTGGTACACTTAATGCTTTAACTAATGCAAGGTGAGTCCAAAGATGTGGAACACTTAACCCCTCACACAAGCCAAAACGAGTCCACAACTCAAAGATTAGTGAGTTCTAGAAAGCACAAGAGGTTTGCCAAGTGGAGCACTTAATGCTTCTATCCTGTAGACCCCTCCCCTTTAATGTGGCGCTGATCTTGCAACCACGGGGTGGAATGAGGGGCCGACGGATTCAGCGAGTCCAATAACCCAATATAACTATCTAAATCTATCACTAATAATCAAGCTTTCTAAATAAAAATCAATGGAGATTACAACCTAGTATCAATCATGCATGTGTTTGAAAAATAAAAGCATAAGAAAAACACACAAGCTAGACACATGAGAGGTTCATTTTAAGGTTCCAAATCAAAGTGTTATTAGCCAAAGAAGAATACCTGAAGTCCTCGCAACGCGCTTAGTAGATCTTACCTATTTTTAACAACTTTAGCACGTTTTTCCAATAAAATCACAACTTGCTGCTATGCTATTCCAAAAAAATCAGAAAACACAGAAAAACCCAAAACAGTGAGCAGTTAGCAGAAAAAACCAAAAAAACACGAATATCCCTGCAAAAAAAATACGAATAACCTAGTCAACATAATTAGACCTTTTTTTTGCTATGATTTCAGACCAAAAAATAGAAATGAAAAGAAGAGACCCTTTCTAAAAACTAAAGAGCTTTCCAAAAATGTAAGAAATTCAAAAAAATCTCTTCATTTGTGCCGTAGGGACCCAATTTTTCAAAATAGGCGAGATTCATCAAATTGAGTTTTTGATCCTTAATATGGCCTCAAAATTCAAAATACAAAGAAAGAACCCCCCTTAGAATTCAAAAATATTTCTAAAAATGTAATTTTTTATGAAAAATATGCTGATTTACGATCAGAAATGGCTTTTTATGAAAAATAAAGAGAAATTTATAACTCACGCAAATCATGTCAAAATGCTCTAAAAATCTAACTGAGACATGTTGGGTGCATGCCCAACTTACAAAATAAATTTCAGAACCAAAATCTAAGTGGTTTAAAAGATATGATTGAATCTTTAAACCAACTAGATTTTTTGCCTGCAAACCAATCTATATATGTGTTGGCCTTAAAACCAAAGTGAAAAATTTACAAGAGCACTTGATTAGATCCAATATGCTTCTATAAAAAATCAGAGATGAAAAATAAAAGCAAATGGAGCTAGAAACTTGATTCAAGCCCCACGATGGGTGCCAAAAATGTGTACTAAAATGTTGTCACACTTCTATGAATCATTACATGTAAGAAAACTCAAGAATGAGCCCTCACAAATTGATCCATAGCTCTCTACTCATAGAGTGCAAGGGTTTGCAATGAAGGCCCTCAGTTTGACCTATTTTTGTGCCCATGCAAGTACACCATGAGATGAGAGATTCAAAGAGGAAAAGCAAGAATGCTAGTCTCCATGATCTTCAAATATGCATAAAAATAAGATCTAATATATGAAATCAAAATCTAATCTATAAATGCAAGATCTAAGCTAAAAGCCCATGATGGGTGCAAGAGAGAAAAAGACAAGAAAATAGAAGTTCTCCACAAAAAGCTTTTGTATTCAAACTCTTTCAAAAATTGGTCTTCAAACCTGCAGCATAACGATAGCATAATCATGGGTGTCTAACATGAGAAGATGGCTCTCCCTTATAAAAGAAATTATGGAGGTGAGAGGCTTCTCACAACCAATATGGGATAATAGAGCTTGATCCATGTGAGACAAAATTCCACCAATGAGAAAAGAGGAGTGGTTGAGAAGAAAGTGGTGATCCATGTGAGACAAGATTCCACCAATTAGAAAAGAGGAGTGGTTGAGGAGAAAGTGGAAAGATAAATCCCACTTAGATCACATTTTTAAGTGTAGAGAAATTAAATAAAAAGAATTTATTTTATTTCCTTTTTTTCATCAAAAGAGATATTTAAGTGGGATTTTTATTTAATTAAAAGGGAGCAAGTTCTTTTTAATTAAATAGAAGATATTTAATTAAATTAAAAGAGAGGTTTTTCTCTTAATTAATTAAATGTGGATGAACTGTTTAATTAAAAGAGAGGTTTTCTTTTAATTAAATGGGGATTTTATTTTATTTAATTAAAAGAGAAGATTTTCTTTTAATTAAATAAGACTTGGAATAAAATGATCAATCTTAGAAATGAAATAAATTGAATTTGATCAAAGAAATTGATTTGGATTGATTTAATAAAATATTACAAACCATTGATTTAGAAAATTTGATAAATTGATAAAATGAATAATGGGGGCCCATAGTCTAGGCGACCATTTTTGGGTGCATACAGTTGTATCTTTTGATCCTCTATTCTTCTCCTCTTTTTTTATATTTTTATCATTTGATCTTCTCCCCCTTTGAAAATTATTCCAAAGGTGTTCCAGTCACTTATGAGTCCACCTTCATACTTTGAATCTCCAACAATTTTGTAACAAATCAAACAACTTGAAAACCAACCAACTACTTACTCCTTCCCAAGAAGTAGCCTTCATTACACCAATCTATAGAAACCTAATCATTAAGTCATTTGGATTTATACATTGTTACATCTTATTCATGACCTAGAAGGGGAATAACCCTAACCTACTTCTTAGATAGTCAAAATCATTCCTTAGGTAATGGTTTAGTAAATGTGCCTATTAGAATGTTTAGAATAACTGGGGGGTGAATTATTTATCCAAGGCCCAAATGTACCAATTGAACAAAAAAACACTTAAACAACTTTAGATATTAACATTCAATAGCTTGGCCTCTATAGTTAAATTTTAGTAACAACAACTAATAGTCCATTGTCTTAAATGTAAAAAACTTTCAGAATGTAAACATTAATAGTAAATCATCAAAAATAACATCCACACAAGTTTGACAATAGGGTTTAATATGGAAACCCAATTTGGGAAAAACCACCAGTAACATGTCACTAATCTTTTCACTCTTTCAAAGTAATCTTTGTTAGGGTCTAACCATGTTAAAGGTTACAAAAAATATTGTTAAATGTGAACTTGGAAAAAAATTTAATCAGCCTGTTAGGAGTGTCCTTGTTAGAGGACTTTGGAACATTCCATTAGAATGTCACCTTGATTAAAGAATTTACATATAACTTTTAGGTCAACCATGATTAAAGGATTTGAAAACATATATAATGGTTATAAAGTAGCAACAGGTTTGTTCTTTTGTTATCTAATTTTATTGTTTCCATTGTAGAAAGTCAAGGCATTGGGCAAGGAAATTCCCTAATAAATTTAGTATCCCAAAGAAATATAGAAAATAATGGGTTTGAAAAGGTACCAATGAATCTAAGTTTGTAGAGCAAGATCAAATAGAGAAAGAGGTGAAAGAGGATAATATTTCACCCCAGGTTGAGCCTATTGAGTAGAATAGTAAGGAGACTAAGGATGAGAGCTTAATGGATCAAATCCTAGTTCTAGAAAAGGAACTAGCTAATTTCCCTATGCATTTAGTGATAATGGATACCTATGAGTTTGTTAAAATAAAAGAAAGTGGATAGACCCCATTTAAGTAAAATGACCTTGGAATGTGAAATTGAGGGGAATGAGTTGGAAGAGGTCTGTGGAGAGGAAATTGAGGAAGAAGCTCAGCTGGTGGAGAAAAAGAGAAATAAGATAATCCTTAGGGGCTCATCCTCTAAGAGAAGGAAAAGAAATGAGGGGGACTATGGGATAGAGACTAGAATCAATGAGGAGACTAAGGAGGAAAAAGGGAAGAAGAGTAAGGGCAAGAAAACTAACATCAAAATAATTGGTAGCATAATTAAAACCAAAAATAAAATGTAGAAAACTAAGAGATGCATGAACATCCCCTTGAATGAGGATTCCCTAACTCAAAAGAAGGAGAAGGGTATGAGAGGTAAGAAGAATACACCTTAAGGGGATGTTGAGGACAAATATAATAATGATGTTGATGCAAAGAAAGATAAACTAGACCTAGATGAGGATAATCTAAATTAGACCTTTAGCTTGGATGAACATGGGTATATAAAGGGTATCTTTGGAAACCTTGGTGCAATGAAGAGGGACATTAACATTATGAAGGATAAAATGCAAGATCTCAGAAGGGAATTTGATCATCTAAGAAAAACCAATAGGGGTGAGAAGACTTTAGGTCAGTATTTGGATTGGCTCTTGGATGTGATTGGGAATGCTAAAGATGTGATTAGCATGATAAAGAGAGTCCTAGCTCTTGAAGTTAAAACGAAAGCTGTGCATCAAATGGTAAAGGATATGCAGAAGAAGATTGATATTTTGGACAACAAATTTGAATGCACTTAGAATGTTTTGAAAAATATTTCTGATCAAATTTGTTCCATTTTGAAAGCTATTACTAAAAATATCAAGGTTCTGTTGGATACGCTAGAGTAGGGGAGAAAGAACTAAGGTACAAAGGAGATGAAGGATGATCATGGCCCTAGAAAGCACATAAGGGAAAACTTGAAGAAGACAAATGTCATGGATGATAAAGAGATTGATGAGCTGAGGGCTTCTGCTATGAACATGAAAATTTTAGTTGACTAGACTACTAACGTGTTGAAGACCTTATAGCTATCCTCTTGCCCTCTTTTTTTTTTTTTTTTTTGTTATCTTTTTTATTTGCCTGTTGTTGTAGGTCAATTTATTCTAGCTTGTTTATCTTTTTGGTATTGATGCATAGTTTCTCTTGGACTTTTATAGATAAATTTCTTCAATCTTTGTAAAATATTTTAGGTCCTTTCAAAATCTATTTTTACTTGATTAAAACAATATGTTTGATTTGGAAAATGCAACTAAATTTGAAAATACAAATCTCAATTTGACTCAAATGCTAATCTATTGATTAGCCTTCATTGTAATTTCAGTGTCTGATTCACTTGGAAACCCTTCAAAGAATCACTCTTCACCTCTTTTCAACTCTTCTTAGCTCTTCTCAGCCTTCTACTCAAGTTCGCTAATCAATAGAATCAACATCTACTCCAAACCCCTTAGGTTAGCCCTTGTACCTCCTTAAATAGGTAATTTTGATTTTGATCCTTAAACACCATTGTAGATCTTAGGATTTTGTCAGATTCATTGAATCCTTCCAATATTTCATCTCTTCTTTTCTATTATAGAAGCTTCTCCAAAATTCTTCATGAATCCTCACATAGAAATGTGCAAACACAATTTCCCTTGATTTAAATATTCTAGGTCATCCATAATTATCTTCAGCACACTTTATATATTCCAAGAAATCAAATTTATTAGCTAGAAATTATGATTTCTTATAAACTATCAAAATGTTGTACCTCGACCAACACTGTGATCCTCAACCATCACCAGTTTACTCAATTGCTACTAATTTTTTTGTTCAACATATATACTGTCAATCAATCAATATTGATGCTTAGTTGACACTATATCTACTCAACACATACTATGGCTTGATCGACACTAGCATCACTTGGCATACACTTTAAGTTCCTTAATCTTCTACTCTATTGCTTAGTCAAGCCTATGCATTTGGTCAATCTTTGATCACTTCTTCAAGGATTAAGTCAGACTATCTTCTTCACTTGTAACATGATTAAACAATCACTTTATCTTGTCAAAGTATAACTAGTCAAGTGTCTATTGGAGTTTCTTCTTATAACTCAACCTTTCTCTAGGTTCTTTTGTTATGACCAACTTCTCAATCCTCTTGATCAATCATCTAGATATGACACTCAAATTAGATATCAAACTATATCACCAATAAGGTTTGACATTGATAACAACATAACAATTATTATAATTATAGTTTCCAACAATCTCCTTCTTTGAAATTGATGGCAATAGGTCTAGTTACCATTCAATCCAAATATGTACTGAATTGAGAAAACTCCCTCTATGTACAATATCATATATTTTATTAATATCCTTATTTTCATTCTGATTCTCATCTCTATGTCCAACAATATTTCTTTTAGTTTCATTTTGATTCTCATCCATGCATCTATGGTATTCAACTCATAAGCTCCCTTTATCATATTAGATCATGAAATCAATTGGATTCTTTTGTATTATTGGCAACACCTTTGGATCCATAAAAATCCTTCTTTCCTATTCAATATCTCCCTCTTCCTAATCACTTACATCTTATATCTCCCTCTTTATGGTAACTTATTCATAATATCTTCCTCTACATGGTAATCTCTCCCTCTTTGACAATAATACCAAAGACACTTTATCTATCTTATACATCTTTTCATGTAGATATCTTCATGTCAGTACTGAATTCATCCTTTCTCATCTTAGTATGAATGATACAACATCTTGTCCTTCTTTTCCCACTACTACTTTAGGAAACTCCTAGAGTAGGATTGTCTACATCAACTTGTAAGATATTCTAATCAACACATTTGATGTAGAGCTCCAACTATGCTTAAGTAGCCTTTTCTAGGGGAATCACCCCTAATTTACCTATTAGATATTCATGAGCATCTATAGGTAAATATTTAGTAAAAATATCAACTATTTTCTCCTTAGTATTTACATATTCCAATCTCACTTCTTTGTCTTGAACTAGCTCTCTTAAGTAATGATACTTGATAGCAATATGTTTAGTCTTTGTGTGGATTATAGGATTATTTGATATGTTTATAGCACTAGTGTTATCACAATAGGTAACAACTAGATCAATAATCTCTTCCTTCATACCTACCAACAATTTTTCAATCCATATGATATTTGAGAGATTCACTACTGCTGCCACATACTCAACTTTAGTTATTGATTAAGAAATGTAGTTTTGCTTCTTGCTTTTCCATGAAAATAGTCTCTTTCCTAGAAAGAATGCTCCTCCACTTGTACTTTTTCTATTATATCTAAATCAGCGAACACCTTTAGTTCAAACTTATCATTATTCTTATAACACAATCCATAATCTTCTATTCATTTCATATGTCCCAGTATCCTTTTCACTACCATCATATAATTCTCCTTAAGACTTGCAAAAAATATTGCAATTATCCCAACTACTAATGCAATATCAGGTCTATTGTGAATAACATATTGTAGTTTTTCAATTATTGATCTATATAATGTTTGGTTCACATCAGTAGAATCATCATTCTTAGATAACTTATGTCTAGTGTACATAGGTGTACTAATTGGTCTTGAATCTTCCATTCCAAAAAATTTCAATATCTCCTTAATGTATTTGGATTGAGTAATAAAGATACCTTGCTTCATTTCATATACTTGTAATCCAACAAATAATTTGATCTCACCAAACATAGACATTTTAAATTCCTTCTTCATCTCATCAAAAAATTATTTTCTTAATGCTTCCTTGCCTCCAAATATGATATCATCAAAAAAGATTTTATATAGTAGTACCTCATTGGTTTTACTAGCATTCAAGTATAGATTGTTGTTATAATTTGTTCTTGCAAAACCAATATTCACCAAGTAATTGTGTAGTATTTCATACCATACTCTAGGGGCTTATTTTAAACCATATAGTACCTTGTGCAACTTTCATACCATATTCTTCTTGTTGGAATCAACAAATCCTTTAGGCTACTCTATATATACTTCTTCTTAGGGTATTCCATTTAGAAATATAGATTTGACATCCATTTGATATACCTTTATAAGTATAATATGAAAGTAGTGTTCTAACTCCTTCCAAAATTGCAATAGGGGAAACAATTTCCCCATAGTCAATTCCTTCTTTTTGTGCATATCCTTTGCATACTAGTCTAGCATTATTTCTTGTGACTTCACCTTTTTCATTCAAATTGTTCCTAAATATCCACTTTGTTTCAATAATATTTTTTTCTTTAGGTCTAGGAACTAGTCTCCATGTTTTATTCTTTTCTATCTTCTCAACTTCTTCATTCATTTCTTGAATAAAATCATCATTCTCCAAAGAATATTTTACTAATTTGGGCTCAAAGTCACAAAGTAAACATGTCTCACTTCTGATTATTTCTCTTGTCATAACACCAGATTCTTTATCTCTAATGATTTTCTTAGATGCATGATGTCTTCTCATATATTTTACTAGTATAGATTCTTTCCTTCTCTCTTCTTCTACAAGCTCATTTTCTCTCTCTAGTTAAAGTTCTAGTTCATTATCTTCTTGCTCAGAAATGTCTTGTAATGTTCAACTTCCTCTATCTATGATTTGACATCATTTTGATATTTCTTGGTACCTACAATCTACTACTCAACAACTTGCTATTGCAACTCAACATTCCCATTTTGTTGTTTATTTATAGCTTTATTATCTTGTTTAGGTGGGGTACTAGGAGCAACTTCATTCATATATATGAATGTACTATAGTCTTAAGGTTTTGTCTTACATTCAGTTTTATTCTTTTTCTACATATTCATCAACTTTCACATTTAATTGCAAAAATTTGTTTGTGTTAGATTTCAAATACTTATAAGCTTTTCTCTTAGTGGAATAACTTAGGAATATGCCTTCATCACTTTTAGCATCAAGTTTTATATTTCTATTAGCCTTAAGTATATAGAATTTGCTTCCAAAAAGTTTAAAATGGTTCACATTAGGTGCATATCCAAGTTGGAAGCATGAATGCCGATGATATTCCTATGGGGGATCATTGTAGAAACATGATTAGATAATTATCATGATGATATGTTACATTCATGACTATTTTTGTCATTGATGTTTTTTGTCACTAAGGTTTGCACCCTTGTCCAAAGCCTATATATGAGTACAACCTAGTGAAACATGGAAACAACCACCAAGCTGTGGGACTTGAACTGTGAGGTTGAATCTTTGGAGAAGGCTGGCTTCCTCTTACTATCAGGTTGCACCTAACTACTCTTGGAAGGGAAAAGGGAGAAGGAGATGCAAGAAATAAAATCTACCTATTCTAATCTAGGGAGGTGATGCACCAAAATAGAGTGTTTGGACCAATCTCTGCCCATACATGCACTATAGAACCAAAATGAAACTAAGGATATACATGTTCAGACTTGCTTTAATCTAAAAATCACATGCAGATTAGAAGACCAAGATGAATGACACAAGGAAAGAGAGATTCACTTATATTATCATTCATTGGCCAATAAGAGATACAATCATGCAGATTACAAATTTTCACAAAACACTAGTGGAGGCAAAGAGTTCTTGCACTTTCACACCAATGGGTGAAAGTGCTAAGGAAAAAAATCATGCAGTTCAGAGGCACGGGGAATTTACACTGAAAATTTGTAGAGCAATAACAAAGAAAATAGAGAAGGGTCAACCTTTTCAAAATTACAAAAAAATGCCTTTATAGATCAGGCATAACTAAAATTTTTCCTCCAAAACTATCCTACAACCACCACCATCAAGGCTCTGCCAAGAACAATCATGGGGATTTGAAGAAATCTGATCTAAGTATAGCTTTAGGTACCATGAAATCTAATTTTTAACTAAAATAGGGCCTTGAGAGGATAGAAACGACACCATAACTGTGCTCTGACTAGGTAGATAGATTGGATCAAGGTGGTAGAGTGTCTCTACATGCTTCACATTCACTTCTGGTGGTTGGAATCAATCATGAAGATCAGATTTGTGCAAAAAACCTTAATTTCCCCTATTTTTGTCTCATGAATCAGCAGGGTTAGCAAGTCAACTGGATTCTAGCATTGGGATGAACCACATGGGCTAATGGTCTTTTTTTTCATTTTGCCACTCAATGGAGTCTTCCTGAGTTTGACCATGTCCTTCTTTACTAACTGTTCCAACTCCTCAGAACCCTAACCATGACAATCACATAACTGCCAGCATCTAACTGTTAATGCCTAGCTGCAACATATCAATGCAAATTTGGAGCAATCCTAGTTTGCATATTCTTTTATGTTTAGAATGAGTTTCCTTCTTTTGGAAAAGTGGCATGGAGGAATGACAGAACCATCATTGCCCAAATTAATGAATATATAGAGCAAATGGGAGAAAATTTTGATACCTTGATGACAAGCTATTTTGAGGATTTCAAGAAATCCATGAAGCAAAGATCAAGGATACTAGTTTCCTTAGTAGAAAAACATACTAATGATATATGTTTCTTAGTTGACACTAATTTTACCTATATTCAAGTAGTAATACCAAGGGTAAGATGGCTAAGGCCATTTGGCTATATAATTAATATTGATGAGGAATCTGCAGCAATAACTACATTATTGGTAGAAGAAACAGACAAAAGTGCTCCACATTTTGGCACTTATGATGTGGTAATATCAAAGATAAACATGGAATTAAAAACTACTTCCACATTGAAGAAGAAAGACAAATTATTAAAGAAGATTAAGAACAAATTTGGTAAAGAAATTAAGGCTGAAGAAGAATAAGAAGAAGATGAAAGTGATGATGAAGATGAGCAAGAACAAGGGCCAATGGAATTAACTCAAGGTCCTGGAGAAGACAAGGAGGAAGGTTTAGAGGAAGAAGAAGCCAAGGAAGCACCAACTGAAGCTGAGCCAAAGAAGAGAAAGGAAATAGAACAACCTCCAGCTAAGCCCAGATCAAAGAAAGCTGCCACGCCATCACCTCAAAAGCCAACAACATGAGCTACAAAAAGGGCCTCCACTCAAAATGCCAAAGAGGAAGTTACAAAGAAGAAAAAAATCAAGGAAACATAGGAAGAGCTAAGGAAAAGAAGAAGATATGTGGCTCAACCTGACACTAATGAAGAAGACCAATCTGAAAAGGTAAGCCATTCTTCAGTTGATACCTTATGTAAAAAGATTGGAAATGGTGACTTAAGAAATTTAAATAAAGATTTCAGTAAATTTACTAAAGAAGAATAGAATAAGATAGAAGAAACAGTTTATGAAATGATGGCACAGTTCAAGTACACTCCACTTGAATTAGATGGACAATTGCCAAAAGAACTGTCAAAAATTGTAGAAGACAGATGGAATTTCTGTTTGAAAATAGAGAAGGAGATGAGGGAATCAACCCTAGCAAGTGTATTGCCAAATTTGACTAAGGAACAAGTAAAGAATGCAGTCAAAAGGCACAATAATAGGTTTACACCTAAATACAGGGCATTCTTCATACTCCAAAATAGGATGGAAGAAATTGTTCAAAGAACAATGAAATCATGGAAAAACTTGTACAAAAAGATTGAAGATTTTCTTGAAGAAGAATACAAGGAAGAAACTACTGTACCAATAGAGGAGAGGAGAAAAAATAAAGAAGATGAAGAAAAGAAAAGAGAAGAAGAGAGGAAAGAAGAAGAAAAAAAGAAAAGAGAAGAAGAGAAGGAGGAAGAAGAAAAGAAAGATGGAGAGGAGGAACAGACACAAAAATAGGATATAATGGGAACAGTTGAGCAAGAGTAGCAACCAGATCAGAGTGTGCAAGATACACAATTGCCACCCCCTAGCCCTCCTCAAGCATCCATCTCACCTGCAGACACTGTAACTATTACTGATGTTCCTGATACTTCTGGTCAGAATATCAATCCATTAATTGCATAAGATCTTAAAAGAATTCTTGACCAATCTACACAACAAGCAATATTATGTGCAGATCTAGTATTGGTTAGTATAGATGAATTGCAAAAACTAGTAGAAAGCATAGTCAAAGATAAGGTGAATCCACAAGAACCACCTTTTATCATCTCTACAACTACTAGTAGTCAATTTCAAATGCCAACAAGCATAGTTGATGCTGTAATATAGAAAATAAGTGCAGCTGTAGAAAAAGGAACAGAACAAACATGACAGACTATTACATCTGATCCTACAGCACAAACACAAGGTGCACTTCCCAAGATTACTTTAATTGATCATGGTAGATAGAAGGAGGAGGAAATAGTGAAAACCCCTAAAGAACAGGAGGCAATACAAACATTAATAGACTTTCCTACCTCGGGAACTCCTTCACACTAGCCATTGCAAATATCTGTACCAACATCTAGTACTACCAAAGTTGCAAGGGTACTTCACTATGGAGACCTTGAATTAGATGAGGAGATAGTCATACCGAGCTATGACTCAAAATCAATAACCATTGATCAAATCAATGAGGTGCAAGATGCACTGAATAGGAGGAAAAGATAGGAGATACTTAAGAAGGAGTATAAACAAAAGCAAACACTATATGAGATTAAGGACATCTTTATGGAAGCCTTCAATGTGCAATCACCAAATGAGTCAAAGCATATCACAGAGCAATTAACAGATATTGTTGACCAGGTGACAAATGAAGACCTAGAAACAAATGCAAAACTTATGGAATGGTCAGAAAGAAAATTTCAGGGGAAAGTGAATGAGAAAATATCAAGTGAAATTGCACTTTCACAAGTTGAATTGGCAAAGCTTATTGATAAAGTGAAAAAGGTACTTGAGAATATATTCTCATTGTACCAAAAGTTGTGTAATTTTTCATACTTCACACAAGAGACATGCCAAAAGATACTAAGCCTGGAAAGAAATTTAAACATTTCAAGCATGCAACTACCAAATGATCCAACTCAAAATGAGAAGCATTTTTCTCAATTGCTTCACACTCACAAAGAAATAGTTGTATTAATAGCAGATGAGGCTAATATAAAGGCCAAATTAATACAGCTCCAATCCTCCATTACCCCACATTTAGAGATACTCCATAAAGAGCAAGTATATGCTGAAATTGTTCTCAAGAAAGACCCAAATCTTTCTACATTAGATGGACTTATTCATCTTGCTGCCAAGACTTCCATCCAGAATAAGTCACTAGAAATTTCTTTGAACAATTGGGATGCAGCTCTCAGGATAATTATGGAGGTAAACAACACATTTTTGGCTAAATATGGTCTTAACCCTTAAACATTCTTTGACATAAGTGTCAAAAAAGGGGGAGAAAAGAGACATAATAGGGGGAGATATAGATATTATGAGATGAATTAATGGGGGAGAAAAGATACAAAGGAGGAGCATGATATATAGACAAGGCACAATCAACTCAGGGGGAGTTAAAATTTTTTTGAGGTATATATATTGTAAGCTACAAATTTTAATCAAGTTTTCTTTAAACTCTGTATATACCAATTAGATTAGTAAATGTACTCATAAGGTTAGGTAAGTTTTTTTGTCACTCATGTCAAAGGGGGAGATTGTTAACCTCATAATGGTTTTTGACACTTGAGTGCCAACACACTTAATCACATTCCACATTGGAGCCGAGTACACTATGTAAGCCGAGCTACAACATGAGCCGAGTTAGGAAAGTTCAGGTGCCGAGTGATCTCCATGTGCCAAGTAGTGTTCAGATGCCAAATGAAGATTAGATATCGAGTGAAGTGTAAGTGTCGAGTAACATAAGGTGCCGAGTGTCAACAAGTGCTGAGCAACATAAAGTGTCGAGTGTTAACAAGTACCAAATAACATAAGGTGTCGAGTGTTAACAAGTGCCAAGTAACATAAGGTGCTGAGTGATACAATTTTGTTTAGGTACCGAGCTATCCAGGAAACAGCATGTGCCGAGTATTAGCAATACTTCAGGAGTCGAGTAACTCAGAATATCAGCATAAGAGTTTGTAATTGCACAAACTATGATGCAAACAGTTTTTACATCCGACATAAGGTAAATCTTGGAGGATTTAATGATGAGATCGAATCTTTTATTTTTCCTATGCAATCTACATGCAGCCAATAAGAAAAATGATGAAGGCATGCAACCAATAGAAGAAGTGAAAATAATAAGTGGAAAATGAAGATTGAATATGGATCGCAGATCCATACCTAACCCTAAATCCTCAAATTTCTTTATAAGGAAGACAAAATTTCATTGTAAATATATGAGTGGACATACAAGGGTGCACAAGAAAAATCTATTTTCAGAAGCGAGGGTTATCTGATCACAAAGGATCAAGATCAAAGAAAGTAGAAAAGGTGCCTGCATTCAGCAATCAAGGATTGTAATCTATTAGGTTCATTATACCTAATACTTTCTAGCAATTGTATTAGAATGAAAATCCTATGGTGATAGGTTAGCTTAATAGATACTTCGTAGATCCTTTAATTAGGTGATTAAATCCTTTAACAGGGTAACACTTCATGAAATTTTTTGAAAAGCCTCTAACTAGGTCACTATTAATACAATGTAAAGCCTTTAATAGGACAAGCCTTTAACAGGGTAGACCATTAGAAGTGGTTGAACAATATTGATGCAGTAATTTTTGTGGGTATCATCCCCACCCCAGTTTTACCTTCTTATTCTTGGAGGGTTTTTTGGTTACCAAATTTCAGAATTATGAGTTGTTGATGCATGTGTTTAGTTTCATGTTTATTTGAATTATTTACATGCATGCAATTTACTTTCAGTTAAAATTTTTATTGGCTAAAGTGTGATACTTCTAATTCAACCCCCCCCCCCCCCCCCTCTCATAAATATTCTTTCCATATTTGAATATTCCAATAATTGGTATCAGAGATCTTGATTCTCACAAGGAAAAGCCTAACAGCTTGGAGGAAAAGATCTAAAGATGGAAGGTTTCAAAATTGGAAAGATCATTGAAAATCAGGTGATAGATGTGCAACTTGCTCTACACAGCTTGGAGGAATTTAGAAACAAGTTGAGAAATTCATTAAAAAAAAGGAAGGATCTAGCCATAGCTGAAAATGATATACACTACAAGGAGATTGATACCACCAACATATTTTGCAATGGAGATACTAAAGAGTTTGATGCAGTAATAGCATAACTGATGGAGAAAAATAAAATTCAAGTAGAGGAGATAAGATCTCTCAAGATGGAACATGAATCATAGGCCATAATGATATGTGAAATTACTGAACACAAGAAAAGAGCAGTTGAAAATAAAGTGATGATGGAAAATGACAAAAGAAATCATGCAAACAGACTTGAAGAAAAATGTACTGAATTGACAAGGATCTCAAACATGCAGATGGATACACTTGCCCAAATGATGAACCTTCATCATGAACTCAATGTAAAAGATATTGAGATCTCTACTTTGAAGATGCAAAATGAAAAAATGTAGAATGAATTGAACAGAGAAAAAGAGGTAGCAGAGAATCTCAACAAGTCAAGTGAAGCCATCAAGTATTTTGAATAGTTGCTGAAATCCCCAAAATCTGTCCATGATACATCAGGACTAGGATACAATAGCACTAGAGTTGGGGAATCATCAAAGAGTTCTGAACAAAGAAGTGATAAAGGTAAGAATTCAAAACCCACTTGTCATCACTGTAATAAGAAGGGGCATACAGCTAATGTGTGCAGGAGTAGAAGATTCAATCAATCAAACACACCCAAAAATAAGAGTTTCTATCACAAGTGCAACATGCAAGGACATATGACATGAAATTGCAGATCCAATGTCACAAGGACTCAAAGATTTGATGGACATTGTTATAATTGCAAAAAGTATGGACATAAGGCATTTGAATGCAGATCAAAACCTATGTGGACATCAAATAAAACAACAAAAATGGAAGGGAATGAAAGTCATTATCATTGGGATTACAATACTAGATATAGCTATCACTATTGTGAAGAATATGGACATATACCACAAAACTGCATAAGAACACATTTCAAAGGAAACTACAAAAGATGGTTGAATCAAACTACATGTTTCATTTGTTTGAAAATTGGTCATATCAGCAGAAACTGTTCTACAAGATCAAAGGCATCCAAGACTAAAGAAAACAAAGGAAAACAAAAGATTGATGTCAAAAAGATAAGGGGGCAAATGAACAAGACTTGGAAAAAGAAAGATGAGTTCAACACATCAAGTGGAGGGATCACTTCACCCAATGGGTAAAGTGATCACACTTCATCAAACTAAGCATGAGAAGTACATAGGACTGATATACAAAGCTATATCACACATCAGTCCCAAGACAAAGAAGATAAGCAAAGTATAAACCTACATGAAACAAGATGTCAAGACAAAAACTAAATGTTGTTGCCGAGCTGTCTTTGGATATCGAGTTAAACTCCAACAGATGTCGAACTCCCAACAGTGACAGAGCTGATAACTGATGCCGAGTTGGTTAACTCGAATGGAAGCCAAGTAAAGTGGAAATGTAGTGCAAGCCAAGTAAGGTTAAAATTTCTTTAGAAGCTGAGTTGGTAGTTGAGCATTTAATGCGATGGAAATAGGGTATATTATTACGATTTCAATCAGTTTTACTCATCATGATCAAGAAGCAAAGAAGAAGAAAGAGAGCTGAGTGACTTCATAGAAAGAATCCAGTGTATCAAGCAGATTGCAACCGCATTCAACACATTTTTCATCAATCTTGAGGTATTTTCATTTGTGCTGAGCTATGTAGTTTTGTATCCTTTTGTTGTGAAAACCCTAGTTTGTATAAATGGCATCAAGCTCAAAGAAAACTGAGGTAAAAGAGTCTTTTGAAGTGCAGTTAGTTTCAAATGAGGTCAAGCAACCTAATTTTTGTCCTATACCCGAAGTTGCCTGCAAAAATGACCTAGTCAGAGCTCTCTCCCAAATTCCCCCAAAAGTTGTAATGGTCCAAGACATGAGAAAATTTTACAATTGTAAGATAGGTGCCCTAGGAGACATGGAAATAAGACAAGCTTATGAAAAATTGTGCGTAGATGGAATCTTGAAAGATGAATTCAAAATTGTTGAAAGAAAGGGTTTAACCTAAGTTTTGAGCTTTCCCATCGTATTCAAAACAGAATGGATTAGACTTGTGCTGAGCAGAATTCATGGTGGAAATTTGTGGTTAGAAGATATTCCCATCAAATTGACCAAAGAAATCATACATAGAGTAATAGGGTACCCAACCCTAGATCGGTACAAAACCCTAAGAAGTGAATCAAAGGAGGTTATTGAAAAGAACACTGGTGCCCAGTGGAACAAAAGAGGAATGACAATTCACACCATACAGGATCCTCTAGTTGAGTTCACTATTAGAGCCATCACCCATAAATTCTATCAATCCAGTAGACTCAACAGTGTACCATGTATTGCAGTAGATGTAGGCTACAAATTGGTGAAAAATGATCATACTTATGATCTTGCAGAATTGCAACTACAAAGATCAATGAAAACCTAGCTGCCATAAGAAGAACAAAGGGCACTCAATACAAATTTGGAGCAATCCTAGTTTGCATATTCTTTTATGTTCAAAATGAGTTTCCTTCTTTTGGAAAAGTGGCATGGAGGAATGACAGAACCATCATTGCCCAAATTAATGAATATATAGAGCAAATGGGAGAAAATTTTGATACCTTGATGACAAGCTATTTTGAGGATTTCAAAAAATCCATGAAGAAAAGATCAAGGATACTAGTTTCTTTAGTAGAAAAACATACTAATGATATATGTTTCTTAGTTGACATTGATTTTACCTATATTCAAGTAGTAATACCAAGGGTAAGATGGCTAAGGCCATTTGGCTATATAATTAATATTGATGAGGAATCTGCAGCAATAACTACATTATTGGTAGAAGAAACAGACAAAAGTGCTCCACATTTTGGCACTTATGATGTGGTAATATCAAAGATAAAAATGGAATTAAAAACTACTTCCACATTGAAGAAGAAAGACAAATTATTAAAGAAGATTAAGAACAAATTTGGTAAAGAAATTGAGGTTGAAGTAGAAGAAGAAGAAGATGACAGTGATGATGAAGATGAGCAGGAACAAGGGCCAATGGAATTAACTCAAGGTCTTGGAGAAGACATGGAGGAAGGTGCAGAGGGAGAAGAAGCCAAGGAAGCACCAACTGAAGCTGAGCCAAAGAAGAGAAAGGCAATAGAACAGTCTCCAGCTAAGCCCAGATCAAAGAAAGTTGCCACACCATCACCTCAAAAGCCAACAACATGAGCTACAATAAGGGCCTCCACTCAAAAGGCCAAAGAGGAAGTTACAAAGAAGAAACAAATTAAGGAAACACAGGAAGAGCTGAGAAAAAGAAGAAGATATGTGGCTCAACCTGACACTGATGAAGAAGACCAATCTGAAAAGGTAAGCCATTCTTCAGTTGATACCTTATGTAAAAAGATTGGAAATGGTGATTTAAGTAATTTAAATAAAGATTTTAGTAAATTTACTAAAGAAGAATAGAATAAGATAGAAGAAACAGTTTATGGAATGATGGCACAGTTCAAGTACACTCCACTTGAATTAGATGGACAATTGCCAAAAGAACTGTCAAAAATTGTAGAAGACAGATGGCATTTCTATTTGAAAATGGAGAAGGAGATGAGGGAATCAACCCTAGCAAGTGTATTGCCAGATTTGACTAAGGAACAAGTAAAGAATGTAGTCAAAAGGCACAATAATAGGTTTACACCTAAAAACAAGGCATTCTTCATACTCCAAAATAGGATGGAAGAAATTGTTCAAAGAACAATGAAATCATGGAAAAACTTGTACAAAAAGATTGAAGATTTTCTTAAAGAAGAATACAAGGAAGAAGCTGCTATACCAATAGAGGAGAGGAGAAAAAGGAAAGAAGATGAAGAAAAGAAAAGAGAAGAAGAGAGGAAAGAAGAAGAATAAAAGAAAAGAGAAGAAGAGAAGAAGGAAGAAGAAAAGAAAGATGGAGAGGAGGAACAGACACAAAAATAGGATATAATGGGAATAGCTAAGCAAGAGCAGCAACTAGATTAGAGTGTGCAAGACACACAATTGCCACCTCCTAGCCCTCCTCAAGCATCCATCTCACCTACAGACACTGTAACTACTACTGATGTTCCTGATACTTCTGGTCAATATCAATCCATTAACTGCAGAAGATCTTAAAAGAATTCTTGACCAATCTACACAACAAGAAATATTATGTGTAGATCCAGTATTGGTCAGTATAGATGAATTGTAAAAACTAGTAGAAAGCATAGTCAAAGATAAGGTGAATCCACAAGAACCACCTTTTATCATCTCTTCAACTACTAGTAGTCAATTTCAAATGCCAAGAAGCATAGTTGATGCTGCAATATAGAAACCAAGTGCAGCTGTAGAAAAAGGAATAGAACAAACAAGATAGACTATTACATCTAATCCTATAGCACAAACACAAGGTGCACTTCCCAAGATTACAATAATTGATCATGGTAGATAGAAGGAGGAGGAAACAGTGAAAACCTCTAAAGAGTAGGAGGCAATACAAACATTAATAGATTTGCCTACCTCGGGAACTCCTTCACACCAACCATTACAAATATCTGTACCAACATCTAGTACTACCAGAGTTGCAAGGGTACTTCACTATGGAGACCCTAAATTAGATGAGGAGATAGTCATACCGAGCTATGACTCAAAATAAATAACCATTGATCAAATCAATGAGGTGCAGGATGCACTGAATAGGAGGAAAAGATAGGAGATACTTAGGAAGGAGTATAAACAAAAGAAAGCACAATATGAGATTAAGGACATCTTTATGGAAGCCTTCAATGTGTAATCACCAGATGAGTCAAAGCATATCATAGAGCAATTAATAGATATTGTTGACCAAGTGAAAAATGAAGACCTAGAAACAAATGCAAAACTTATGGAATGGTCAGAAAGAAAATTTCAGGAGAAAGTGAATGAGAAAATATCAAGTCAAATTGCACTTTCACAATTTGAATTGGCAAAGCTTATTGATAAACTAGAAAAGGTACTTGAGAATATATTCTCATTGTACAAAAAGTTGTGTGATTTTTGATACTTCACACAAGAGACAAGTCAAAAGATACTGAGCTTGGAAATAAATTTAAACATTTCAAGCATGCAACTACCAAATGATCCAGCTCAAAGTAAGAAGCATTTTTCTCAATCGCTTCACACTCATAAAGAAATAGCTATATTAATAGCAGATGAGGCTAATATAAAGGCCAAATTAATACAGCTCCAATCCTCCATTACCCCACATTTAGAGATACTCCATAAAGAGCAAGTATATGCTGAAACTATTCTCAAGAAAGACCCAAATCTTTCTACATCAGATGGACTTATTCATCTTGCTGTCGAGACTGCCATCTAGCATAAGTCACTAGAAATTGCTTTGAACACTTGGGATGTAGCTCTCAGGATAATTATGGAGGTAAACAACACATTTTTGGCTAAATATGGTCTTAACCCTTAAACATTCTTTGACATAAGTGTCAAAAAAGGGGGAGAAAAGAGACATAATAGGGGGAGATACAGATATTATGAGATGAATTAATGGGGGAGAAAAGATACAAAGGAGGAGCATGATATACAGACAAGGCACAATCAACTCAGGGGGAGTTACAAAATTTTTGAGGTATATATATTGTAAGCTACAAATTTTGATCAAGTTTTCTTTAAACTCTGTATATACCAATCAAATTAGTAAATGTACTCATAAGGTTAGGTAAGTCTTTTTGTCACTCATGTCAAAGGGGGAGATTGTTAACCTCATAATGGTTTTTGACACTTGAGTGCCAACACACTTAATCACATTCCACATTGGAGCCAAGTACATCATGTAAGCCAAGCTACAACATGAGCTAAGTCAGGAAAGTTCAGGTGCCGAGTGATCTTCATGTGTCGAGTAGTTTTTAGAAGCCGAGTGAAGATCAAATACCGAGTGAAGTGTAAGTGCTGAGTAACATAAGGTGCTGAGTGTCAACAGGTGCCGAGCAACATAAAGTACTGAGTGTTAACAAGTGCCAAGTAAAATAAGGTTCCGAGTGTTAACAAGTGCCGAGTAACATAAGGTGCTGAGTGATACAATTTTGTTTAGGTGCCGAGCTATCCAAAAAATAGCATGTGCCTAGTATCAGCAATACTTCAAGAGCTGAGTAACTCAGAATATCAGCATAAGAGTTTGTAATTGCACAAACTATGATGCAAACAATTTTTACATCTGACATAAGGTAAATCTTGAAGGATTTAATGATGAGATCAAATCTTTTATTTTTCCTATGCAATCTACATGCAGCCAATAAGAAAAATGATGAAGGCATGCAACCAATAGAAGAAGTGCAAATAATAAGTAGAAAATGAAGATTGAATATGGATCGTAGATCCATACCTAACCCTAAATCCTCAAATTTCTTTATAAGGAAGACAAAATTTCATTGTAAATATATGAGTGGACATACAAGGGTGCACAAGAAAAATCTATTTTCAGAAGCGAGGGTTATCTAATCATAAAGGATCAAGATCAGAGAAAGCAGAAAAGGTGCCTGCATTCAGCAATCAAGGATTGTAATCTATCAGGTTCATTATACCTAATACTTTCTAGCAATTGTATTAGAATGAAAATCCTATGGTGATAGGTTAGCTTAACAGCTACTTCATAGATCCTTTAATTAGGTGATTAAATCCTTTAACAGGGTGACACTTCATGAAAGTGTTTGAAAAGCCTCTAACCAGGTCACTATTAATACAGTGTAAAGCCTTTAACAGGGTAGGCCTTTAACAAGGTAGACCATCAGAAGTGGTTGAACAATATTGCTGCAGTAATTTTTGTGGGTATCATCCCCACCCCAGTTTTACCTTCTTATTCCTAGAGGGTTTCTGGGTTACCAAATTCCAGTGTTATGAGTTGTTGATGCATGTGTTTAGCTTCATGTTTACTTGATGTATTTGCATGCATGCAATTTACTTTTAGTTAAAAGTTTTATTGGCTAAAGTGTGATACTTCTGATTCACCCCCCCCCCCTCTTATAAGTATTCTTTCCTTATTTGAATATTCCAACATTGGTGACCTAGATGTCAACATCATATTCCATTACCTTTGTAATCCAACCAGCTCTTTTCTCATTGATGTCTTTGCTCAAAACGAACTCCTTCACACTAGCATGAGGTACTAAGAAATGAATCCTATTATGGGATAGGAGGTGTCTAAGTTTCTTTAAAGCTTTGATGACTACAAGGGCTTGCTTCTCAACATAACTGTACTTATCTTCATACTCCTTGAGCCCTTCACTAAAGAAGGCTATGGGCTGCTCTTTATTCTTGTCATTTATTTGAGTCAAGACAGCAAAGATACTTGACTCGCCACCTAAGGTATAAAGAATGAAATCCTTCTCAAAATTTGGATTAATGAGAGTAGGGCCTGAGGCTATGGCTGCCTTGATTTCTTCAAAACTTTCTCTCCCTTCCTTGGTTCATGCAAAGACCATACTTTTCTTGAGCATAGCTATAAGGGGTTTCACCATAGTAGCAAGATTAGGGATGAATCTTCTCACAAAATTTATCCTACCAAGGAAACTTTGTAGCCCTTTCTTGTGTTTAGGAAGAGGAAGAGAAAGTATTTCTTTTGTTCTCTCTAGATCAATGATTAAGCCATCTATAGATACAATGTGTCCTAATAATTTTCCTTGACAGGTAGCAAAGACACACTTGCTTGGGTTAAGAGATACCCCAAACTCTCTACACCTTAAGAATACCTGTCTAAGATGACCAAGATGATCATCTACATTCTTTGAATACACTGTGATATCATCAAGGTAAACCAACGCAAACCTTTCAATCATATTCTTGAAGGCCATTTCCATTTCCTTTTGGAATGTGGAACCTACATTAGTCAGTCCAAATGGCATTTTACAATAAGCGTAGGTACCCCACTTGGTGGTGAATGCAGTCTTGTATCTATCAAACTCCTTGACCAGCACTTAATTATAACTAGAGAACCCATCAAGAAATGAAAATCTCTCTAAACCACTGACCTTGGATAAAATATGCTCCATGGAAGGAAGAGGATGGTGATCTTTAAGGGAAGCTTGATTAAGGTCCCTAAAGTCCACACACAATCTAATTTCTCCATTATTCTTCCTAACTAGTACAAGGTTTGCTACCCATGATGAGTGCTTGATAGGGAAAATTATATTGGCCTCAATCAATTTGGACAGCTCCTTTCTCATTAAGGGTTCAATTTTAGGATTCACTGGTCTCTGTTTTTGTCTTACTAGTTTTACATCATCAATTAAATCTATGGTATGCTAAAACAACCTTGGGTCAAAGCCCTTTAAGTCATCATATGTCCAAGAAAATACATCATTAAATTCTTCACATAGATGAATAAAATTTTCTTGTTCAATTTCAGAACATACCTTCCCCATGTTTAAGGACTTTCCATCAGCAACCATGACTAGAGTGTAGTCATCTTCATCAGTAGCTAGGTTCATGACTCTACCTCTTGCTTGATCATCAAGATTAAAAACACTCTCTAGAGTAATGAGACCTTTAGGCAGCTTGTTGGAGCTAAGATTAATGATTTGGTCACCATACTGATCCTATAGTCTTGACTGATTTCTCTCTGAAAATTCTGCCTCATTCTGCAAGAAGCTCACAATTTGCTCATCAAACTCAAACACTTGCTAATGGGTGTTATTGTCAGGGATGGAAGTCCTTACTACCACTCTAATTTGTTTCTCTTTCCTCTCCCCAAAATTCCTTGGCACATCATGAGATGCACCTATTTCTGCAAGTCTATCAGCATGTCTATTTTCTTTTCTAGGGATGCTTTGGATGTTAAATGCATTGAAACCTTCAAGCAAATCCCAAACTCTATGTTTATAAGACTTGAGCAAACCATTTTTGGTGATATTTTTATTTTTCACTTGATTCACCACCAACTCACTATCTCCATATACACTTAAAGCTTGGATTCCTCTTTTTTGAGCAAGTAGGAGACCTTGAATCAAGGATTCATACTCGGCCACATTATTAGTACAACTAAATTGGAGCCTAAAGGAGAAGTTGTACCTTGTTTGTGCAGGAGAAATCAACATCACACCAACTCCTAATCCATTCTTATTCCTTGATCCATCAAAGTACATACTCCATATCCCACTTACATCTTCTTTAGTCTCCACAAGATTGGGAACTAAAGCATTCTTCTCTAATATACAATATGTGTTGAGGCTTGTCTCAAGAGTTTCTAATGTAGAATCAAATTGATATGCATCAGCCCATTCATCTAAGAGGAAATTAGGTACTTGTACTAGGGGTGTGGTAGGCTCATTCAATATGTCATTCTCATCCACCTCTAGGATAGTACAATTCATGTTGATGAGATTAGGGGTGTAGGATTCGGTATGATGGAGGGCTAGAGGCTCTGCTCTAATTGAAGCTTTGGCTCCATATCTTGTTCTAAAAGACATATATGACCAATCAGAAGATATGTAACCAACTATTTGGGTAGTGAAGTCCCTTGATAGACAAATAGAAAAATGTGGCTTGACTTCAGCCACTGATATATCTTTAGTTACAATAAAACCAGGGCATGCATGTAGGGCCATCCCTACATTTCTAAGGATCCCTATAGTCTTTATAGTACTACCATCCAATTGTAATACATCCTTAACAATGGGCTCACATTTCATTTCCAAATCATCGACAACACACCTAGGCATCACTGAACTACTAGCCCCTGAATCAATCATGCAATTGTGGACTAGTTTATCCCCTATAATTAGAGAAACATAGAATGGAGGAGGTCTAACATTTTTACTTGTTTCTTCCTCCCTTGATGGTTGTACTAAGCTTGTGGCACTTTCCATGCTAGGTGGTTGATCCTTTGGTTCCATACTTTCCAATTCTTGCTACAACAACCTCTTTTGCATGGGTATAGTGGCAATAGCATCCCACATAGAGATATTCACATTTTTCTTCTTCATTTGCTCTACCACACTAAATAGCATAGTGGGCACTTTGGTAGAAGCCTTGGGAGCCATCCTTGTAGGAGGTTGAGGTGGAATGTCTAGAGGATCACTTGCATCCTTTCTGACATTATTTTGCCTTTGCTGTTGAAAAACATTTGATTGCTGATTTCTCATGAGGTGTTGCATTTGAAGTTGAGGCCTGATGAGGAGAAGGGGCAGCATCTTCAATAGCTCTTCTCTTGCTCCTGGTGTTGTGAGCAACTAAATCCTAGTTTACATTGCAATGTTCCTCCATTTGATGGTTCATAAAAGAACAATCACCTTGCCCTTGCATGTATGAGGCATCCTTAAATTGTCCTTCTTGGTATGATGGTTGTATTGTAGGCTCTTGGATGGTCAAAGCCAAACAAGATTTAGCCTTTTGACACATGCAACGAGCATAGGAGTAATTGCAAGAGGGACAAAAATCTTGATCTTGAACCATGTTATTTTGAGGGACTATGGCTCTACTTTGACTTGCATTTGAAGTTGAAGCATGACTATTTTATCTATTCTGATCAAAAGAATTGTTCTCATAATTCTAATTTGGAGGCCTACCACTATTTAGAGTTTGTCCTTGCAACTAATGAGCTTTATTACCTTGAGCTTGTCTTTCTAAATTCACCATCTTATTGCTCATTTTCTACATCATAGAGAAGTTGTCCTCTAGCTTCTTCTCTTGGCCCTGTAATCTATTATCTATGTTCAGCATCATAGATTGCATCATCTCCTTAATCTCACCTATTCCATTTGAAGATGTGGAGGCTTGAGGGACTAGAGCAAGGGATTGTGAGGTGGAATCTGTGGGAGGAGGAGCCATCAATGGTTGATGGTTTGGGACATCAGGGAAAAAGGGCATAGGAGGTTGTGGAGCTAACTTACCTCCCTGTATCAGTATATTTTCTGCCCTTATTGCTATGTCATAAGCATTAGGTAAATTATC
Source organism: Cupressus sempervirens (assembly GCA_028749045.1). Lineage (NCBI taxonomy): Eukaryota > Viridiplantae > Streptophyta > Pinopsida > Cupressales > Cupressaceae > Cupressus > Cupressus sempervirens. The sequence goes on from CM053785.1 coordinate 1,052,446,310, forward strand.
CCCTCCCATGGTTTGGATTGTGGTGGGAATATCACTATTAAAAGCTCTAAGGTAATGCAAGAAGGCATTACTAGGGGTAGGTTTCACTGAAATAGGTATTCTGTCCCATTTTTTTGGAATCTATAGTTGAAACCAGTCATACATTCATATGGGGCTCTTTTTATGGTAGTCAACTATTCTAAAAGTGACAAATGATCACTTTTTTCCTCAAAATATTTACATAGTCCTACTCCTAATCCATCCCAATCTATTATAGAAACATGAGCCAAACCTCTATACCATTGTAATGCTTTTCCTTTTAGGGATGAGGCTAGAAGTCTAACTGCAACATCATCTTCTGTAATGCCATGGATATTACAGACATTTGCAACCTCTTGAATATGTTCTAAGGGAGAAATGGAGGTTTCACCAATAAACTCTGGTATACTTTTAAGTGCATCTATTGGTATTTCATGTGTTTGGGCCAATAAAAGAGGACTTCCACCATTAAAGGTGGCAAAGGTATGGGCTCTAGGCAACACCATATAGACAAGTGATCTATTGATGTGTGTTGATGGCAATCTAGGCTGAGATCTAATAGTAGGAGGAGTAGAGATAGATCTTGCAAGGGTATTTGTTACTATTGTACTCCTAACTGGTTATAGGGATACTCTAGTCCTCCTTCTTCTAGGATTTGAAAATGAAAGCTCTTGGTACTAAAATTTACCTCTAGAAGATCCTCTTGTTTTAGCTTTGGGCATGAATTACCGCAACTTTGGTTTGGAACCAGATGTGTTTGAAGCTCAAAGTCACCAAGTACTTTGAAGAATGAACCTCTTGAAGGCTTGAACAATGAAGCTAGTACTATCTCTTTGGTATTAATCTTGAAATCTTCCTTCTAACACCAGTAGACTTAAAATCTTCTGATATCATGTTCCACTAGGCATGCCAAAAACTATTGTCACTGAGGTTTGCACCCTTGTCCAAAGCCTATGCATGAGGACAACCCAGTGAAACATGGAACCAACCTCCAAGCTATGGGACTTGAACTATGAGGTTGAATCTCCAGAGAAGGCCAGCTTCCTCTTACTATCATGGTGCACCTAACTACTCTTGGAAGGGAAAAGGGAGAAGGAGATGCAAGAAAGAAAATCTACCTATTCTAATCTAGGGAGGTGATGCACCAAAATAGAGTGTTCAGACCAATCTCTACCCATACATGCACTATAGAACCAGAATGAAACTAAGGATATACACGTTCAGACTTCCTTTAATCTAATAATCACATGCAAATTAGAAGACCAAGATGAATGGCACAAGGAAAGAGAGATTCATTTATATTGTCATTCATTGGCCAATAAGAGATACAATCACACAAATTATAGATTTTCACAAAACACTAGTGGAGGCAAAGAGTTCTCATACTTTCACACTAATGGCTGAAAGAGATAAGGTAGAAAATCATGTAGTTTAGAGGCATAGGGGAATTTACATTGAAAATTTGCAGAGCAATAACAAAGAAAATAGAGAAGGGTCGACCTTTTCAAAATTATAAAAAATTGCCTTTATAGATCAGGCATAACTGAGATTTTCCCTCCAAAACTATCCTACAACCACCGCCATCAAGGCTCTGCCAAGAACAATCATGGGGATCTAAAAAAATCTGATCTAAGTATAGCTTTAGGTACCATGAAATCTAATTTTTAACTAAAATAGGGCCTTGAGAGGACAGAAACGGTGCCATAATTGTGCCTCTGACCAGGTAGATAGATTGAATCAGGGTGGTAGAGTGTCTTTGCATGCTTCACATTCACTTTTGGTGGTTGAAATCAATCATGAAGATCGGATTCATGAAAAAAACCTTGATTTCCCCTATTATTGTCTCATGAATCAGTAGGATCAGCAAGTCAACTGGATTTTGGCACTGGGATGAACCACATGGGCCAATGGTCTTTTTTCATTTTGCCACTCAACGAAGTCTTCCCGAGTTTGACCATGTCCTTCTTCATTAACCATGCCAACTCCTTAGAACCCTGACTATGACAATCACATAACCGCTAGCATCTAACTGTTAATGCCTAGCCGCAACATATCTCTCTGGGCTCGCCAGGACACATGTCCCTCAGATGCTTTCCCACATTTCTTAACTTCCCTACAACTTCATAATGCGAGAAAGCCTCAGCTGTAGATCTATTTTGCATCTACGGTGCTCAAAACATGTACTCTTGAACTTTTGCAAACATTTGCCATGACATCATTTGGACATGTGTCACCAAGGTGCTTTCCTGCACTGTTAGAAAGTCTGACGAAGCTTAGAATGCGGGAAAACATGCACCAATAAGATCGCCAGCTCAATTTGTCACTTCGTCCACTTGATCTATGATGGCCTAAAGAGGATGGATCCACCTAAACCACATGTCACCAAGGGGCTTTCTTGCAAAGCTTAAAGGTCAGGCATTTTCAAGATGCAAGAAAGCGCCCACCGTAGATCTGCGTGAGATTTGATGACACGGAAAGTTGTAGGCCTGCGAAGCAAAAATGGGAAATACACTAAGGTTTTAATAGTTTAATTTTTTATTTCTTGGGCAATTAAATAATGTTAAATCTGGGAACTAGCTGTTAGGTAGGGCAAGCATTTAAATTCAATTTTTTGGCGGGGGGCCAAAAATAGGCAACAATGTCAACATAGTAGTTTTCTATGGTATTTGATAGAAGAACAACAGTAAAGATCAAGTTGGTATAGATAGATCGTTGAGTACTTTTAGTAGCAAGGTTAAAGGGAGATTATACTATGTGTCTAATATATGTAGCTAACCTTGAAAGCATAAGATATTAATTTTAGAGAAAATTATCCAAGTTTCAGTGAAGACTATTCTAAGATTGTTTAGTGAGCCATGTTTTGGTAAATTTGTTAGAATATTCCAACCCTATTAGGAGTTGTGCCCACGATATTAGGATTTATAGAAGATAGAAGGAACCACTATCCAAATAGCTTCTAAAGCAAGACCACTAAACTCACTATCCAACTGATCTCTCAATTATTCCCTGTAGAATAATTTTGTGTATTGTACTATAACTTCTTTCCTTTATCCTATCAACTAGACCAATCATTGTCAGATCTTGTAGACTAGGTCATGAACCTTAGATCCAAGCATCCAACTTTAGATCACACAATAAAAACCTTGGCAATGAAGTTTCCTTCACTTCTGCTCTGCTTTTCTTATCTTCACATTACACTCTACAATCATTCACATTCATCAATACATACTTCTTACATGATAAAGGAAAATGTCCCTCCTTTATATCAAATCCATAAAACAATTTTGTGAGTTGGCTATTACACCTTCTCAATTAATTATTATAGGATCACATTAAGAACATGCCACACTTAGCGATAACATAATTTTTCACCTTGCAACTTGAATAGCTTTCTATACACATAACATCATGATGAGTGAGTTTTTCCATGTCATCACCAACATGTCTTCTTTACATCTATAACTTTGGCTTACCAGAATAACAAATCTGCTAAGAGATATAACAAGTTTACTAGAACATGCCTTTGTAAACTCTATTTCAGAATAGTCTTCACCAAAACTTGCATAACTTCTTCTAGAATTAATATCTTATGCTTCCAAGATTTTCTATGTATACTAGACACACAGTACAATCTCCCTTTAACCTTGCTACTAAAAGTACTCAATCATCTATCTATACCAACTTGATCTTTCCACTGTTCTTCTGTCAGATACCATAGAAAATTGCAATGTTGACATAAATGACAAATGCAATCATGAATGTAATGTATCATCATGATAAAGATCTAATCATGTTTCTACAATAATCCCTCTAAGAATATCATCAGCATCCATGCTTCCAACAATATCCCCCTTTGGCATTGATGGCAAAAAAGATGAAAAACATCTAGTTCTAAGAATACCAACTGCAAAAGACTATTAATCTTTCTTTTCAAATCCTCTTTATCAATCATATTCAAATCAATCATTCTCCCATGTTGTACTTCTCCCAAACTACTTTCTTCTTCCTTCACTATACTCAAATTATTTTTCATACTAAACTTCTCCCCCATTGACATCAATGTCAAAATTTTCAACAACCATCAAACTCTGCAATAAATGATTCTTACTTAGCTCATTTTTCCAATGACTGTTAAAAAAAATCCAACAAGATTCCTAGATGACTCTTTCCATCATAGATACTCCCCCATACAAGAAGCATCAACATTTAGTCTAGACAAACAATGGTGCTCTATTACACTGGACTAATACATTCTTGCATCATCTACTTTGATGTAGGAAGGGGCATAACCCCTAGCATATCTCACAAATACTCAAAATTATCTTTGGGAAGAGGCTTAGTGAATATATCAGCAATCTTCTCTTTAATGCTCACATACTCCAATATAATTTCCTTTTCTACAACTTTCTTTGTCAACATGTGATGCTTGATAGAAATGTGCTTGGTCTTAGAATGCAACATTGGATTCTTAGACATATTTACTATGCTTGTATTGTCACAATGTATGACAATAGGTTCACTGACTTCTATCCTTATATCCATCAACATCTACTTCATCCAAAAAACTTTATTATAATTTTTTTCTATTGCAACATATTCTTCTTCTACTATATTTTGTGAGGTAAAATCCTACTTCTTTCTTAGCCAAAAAATTAATCTTCCTCCAAGAAAGAAGGTTCCACCACTAGTACTCTTTCTATCATACATATTACCTACCCAATAAGCACTAGTATATGCACATAGAGTGAAATAATTAGACTTATAATACCACAATCTGAACTCAAGTGTTCCTTTCAAGTATCTAAATATCCTTTTGACTATTTCATAATGTGCTTCTTTGGGATTATCTTGGAATCTTGTAACAATTCCAACTATAATTTCTATATTTGGCCTTGTGTGAGTAAGATATTAGAAACATCTGATCATAGATCTGTACTTCTTTTGCTCAATAGTAGGTGTCTCATCCTTTGTAGATAACTTGTGTCCAATTACCATAAGTTTTCCAATAGGTTTACATGTTTCCAAACCAAACCTTTTCAATAAATCCTTCAAATATTTATTTTTAGAAATAAAGATTCCTTCTTTATCCTATACAATCTATAATCCTAGAAAATATTTCATTTCTCCTATCATACTCATTTCAAATTCCTTCTTCAGTTCTTTTGCAAACTTGTCACTTTCATCATCATTTCCTCAAAATATGATATCATTAACAAATATTAACAAAATAATTAATCCATCATCAATTTCTTTCCAATAGAGATTACTATCTGCCATACCTTTGTTATAATCAAGCTTTGTCAAATGCTTGTCTAACCTTGCATACCAAGTTTTGTATGCTTACTTGAAGACATATAATGCTTTCTTTAATCTACATAGTATGTCCTTGTCATTTTTTAAAGGATAACCTTTAGGCTATTTAATGTATACCTCTTCTTCAAGTTCTCCATTTAGAAATGCTGACTTGACATCCATCTGATATACTTTGAATTTCTTATATGCTACATATGCTAAGAATAATCGTACTTCTTCTATTCTTTCCACAAGAACATAGGTTTCATCATACTCTATTCCTTCTTGTTGTGAGAAACCTTTCATACTAATCTTTCCTTGTTCCTTACAAATTTTCCTTGTTCATTCATCTTGTTCCTGAATACCCATTTAGTTCCTATCACATTCTTGTCTTTTGGTTTAGTGACTGATTCCCATGTCTCATTATTTACTACCTGATCCAATTTCTCTTTCATATCTTGCTTCCAATAGTCATCTTTACATGCTTCATCTATATCCTTAGGTTCAACTTGATATATCAAACATAGTTCTTCATTGACTCCACTTCTGATGATTTTCTTGGGTGGATGATTCTTTGTCATACTATTTCCTGAAGTAGGAGTTGTTATCTTAACTTTTGGCTCTGCTAAAGGTTCCAAGCTTTGTTCTTGCCTTGGCTCTCCTTCATTCTATAAATCATTATTATTCTCAAGAAATACTTCATCATTCCTTGGTCTAGTAACAACATCATCATTTGAATTGTAATCAACTACTCTTTCTTGTATCCTTAATTTCTCATCAACTCTAACATTTGCACTTTCCATAATAGTCTTAGCTCTCTAATTATAACATCTATAAGCCTTTATTTTCAATAAATAACCAAGAAACATACGTTCATCACTTCTAGCATCAAAATTTCCAATACCATCATCTCTTTTGATATAACACTTACTGCCAAAAATTCTAAAATACTTAACCCTAGGTGAGTGACCAAATCATAGTTCATAAGGGGTCTTGTTTGTGTCTTTCCTAACTTGTACTATGTTCATAGTGTAGACTACTATATTCACAAATTCTCTCAAAAACATCTTGGATACATCATTCTCAACTAACATAGCTCTTGTAGCTTCTGTTACTGACTTGTTTCTTCTTTTTGCTATACCATTTTGTTTAAGGGTCTTCAACTCAATTCTTTCTTCTATTCTAGAATCAGATCTCTGTTCTTCAATCTGATTCCATTCTACAAATCATTAATGATAACTTCCACATTTTCATTGTTAGCCTTTGGATCAAAATAATTACCAAAGCTATCTCTTCTACTACTTCCTTTTCCTTAACCATTTCAAGCTCATTATAACAATATTTCAAGAATCTTTCCGTACTTGGTTTAAATTCTTCATCTTCATTAGAAAGCAAAATCTTTCTAGTTTTTCTTACTCTTTTAGGGCATGTAGATGAAAAATGACCAAACTCATTACATGTCCAACAAGAAAAAAATTCCATACCTCCTTTTTCTCTTTTCATAACTAGATCAACACCTTCCTTGATCTTCATGTCTTGTTCCGATAACTCACCAAGAGTTTCTATCTTTTGTGTCAAAATTTCCACTATCTAACTTAGGACTATCTTCTCTTGCCACTGACCTTCAAAAGTTGTTAAACTTTATCTTCAAGGACTTGATGCTCTTATACCAATTGTTAGAAACAATAGTCCACCAAGATAACTAGGGGGGGTTGAATTAGTTATCCAATAATTAAAACATTTACCAACATTAAACAATCTTATCCATTCAACTAAAGTAAACAGTAACCATAAAAATATGTACATAAAAAATCACACTAGATATGTCAACTAGGGAAACCCTTGATGAGAGAGAAAACCCTGGTGGGAATGATCCCCACAAGATGATGTATTAATATAAATGTTAGAGGATGGACCCTATTAGGATTCTATTACAACATTTAGTACATGAGTTCCTATTAGGAGATTTTGTATCCTTGTTAGAAGACTCCAACCCTATTAGAAGTTGTAGAACACAGAAGGACCCACTATCCAAATAGCTTCTGGGACAAGACCACTAAACTCACTATCCAACTAATCTGTCAACTATTTATTATAGAATAATTGACAATGGTTGTTCATGGGTTGAAAAGAAATCTGATTGGATAATTGATAGTGATTGTTTACATCATATGATTGGTGAGTTCAGTGGTCTTGCCCCAAAAGTTGTTTGGACAGTGGGTACTTCTATATTCTACAACTCCTAATAGGGACTCATATGTACTAAATGTTGTAATAGACTCCTAATAGGTTCCATCCTCTAACAAGAAATATTTATATTAGTACATCATCTTGTGGCATCATTCCCACCAGGGTTTTCCCTCTGATCAAGGGTTTCCCTAGTTAACATATTTGGTGTAATTATCTATGTGCATCTTGTTATGGTTGCTATTTACTTTGGTTGAATGGATAAGATTGTTTAAAGGTTGATAAATGTATTAATTATTGGATAAGTGACTCAATTCCCCCCCCACCTTAGTTATCTTGGTGGATTATTGTTTCTAACAATTGGTATGAAAGCATCAAGTCCTTGAAGATAAAGTTTAACAACTTTGGGAGATCCATGGTGTTGGTCATGTTTTCATTTTAGGTTTATCTAAATATATCTCTAAGTGAATGTTCTAGTTCCTTTTGTGAGAATCAGGGTTTGAAGTTTTTTATTTTTTAAACCCTAGAATAACCCTAATTTTTGTTTCACTAAAGAGTGCCCTAGAAAGCTTTGGGTTATGTTTACATTATGTGCCTTTTCAAATCAAAATGTGCGGGAGGAATCATTTTAAATTCCTCCTTGATATTTCCAAAAAAAATTTTTAAAAAATTGTTTGAATTGTTTAAATGATTCTCAGAGTTCCCAAAATATATTTTACCCAAGCTTGTATCTTAAATTTTTAGTGGGTTCATGCTTTTATTTGAAAAAGTGATCGAGTAATGATAACCCTTGATCTTCTTAAGATCAAGGGTTGTTATTTTGTTGCCATGAGAAATCACATGTTACTTACCACTAGTGACATAGAGACCAAGCTCAAGGGACCCAGTCAATTTAGAAACAAGATTTTAAAGTGAATGGCCGACAACATCAGATCCTCTCAGGATCAATGGTGGTCACTTTGTCGCCATGGGAAACTCGAAGGTTTTTATCCTTGCCAACATAGCAACCGCTTGCCATGCGGATATGTGGTGGGACAAACCTTTTAAGATAGCACCATATTTTCCATCTCATTAATAGCCTTGTTAGCATGTCAGTTTTTTAGAATGACAAATGCTATGGAGGATTTGAATTGAAAGAAATGTGATGCTGATCCAAACTATCATATTTTTCCAAGATCAATGGTGATCACTTTGTCACCATGCATGAACTTTATCCTTAGTAACATAGCAAACCAAAGGTAATATTGTAGGCCCAATATATTTACAATGAAATAATCATAAAGTTCTAATCGTTTGATGTAAGGATCATCAATGATGGTCACTATGTCGCCAACGGGAGTTGCTCGACTTTTACCCTTGGTGACATAGTGAGAGCATGAAACATGTCCAAAGGCACAAGTGGGTCCAATGTAAGTCACTAGAAATGAAGTAAGAGGCTTATGTGGAAGGTTTTAATTGGATTGAATGCTAATATGGAGGGTCAAAGGCTATTCATTGAAGGTTTTATTCCTTAATCATTAGATTTTTCAAAAATTGATGGCTTATTTTCAAAATTGAAAGGTGATGCCACTCTATTTCTCTGCGATCAATTTATGAGAATTAAAAATACCCATGCAAAGTAAAACAAGGGATATATTACAAAACTTAGAGATTTTCTTCATGCAAATGTATTTCTAATTTTCTAAGAGCTAGAACTTGTTGAAGGGCTATTTCCTGCCCAGTTGAATTGTGAAGAATTTTCTGTACTAGCCATTCACTATAGAATTTATAAAGATGAAAAAAGAGATCCAAGTAAGTATGTTAGTTTGTATATCATTCAAGGAATTCTATTTTCACTTAATTATTATAAAAAATGCCTCCAAGGAAGGATGTTTTGAGGAAAATAGAGTATTCTAGTAGGAATATACATGATGATTTTCTTGAACAATTGAGTGAATCCATGAATGAATTAGCCCAAACAAGAAAATTAATTCTTGTAAACCCTAGGATTTGGATTGTAGACAGTCTGAATGATAAGGAAAATTAGACTAGGGATGCCATAACATCTAATATAGGCTCCAGCTATTTAAGAAATGGTTCTCAAAGAGGAAATTATTTGCTCCCCCATAGGAATATTTGGAATTTTGATTTAGGAAAGCTAGTAGTCCCTAGGGTTTTCATGGATTTAGACCTTCTCTCACAACTATATCCTTAAATTACAACCTAGTAGCTATGATGGTGAGGAGAGTAGATGGGGAGTGTCTAATTAAAATAACTCTAGAAGAGATTTGAGAGGTGTCAGGTTGGAGCCAATCGCAGATTACAATGAGATCATTGATTTTTAGGGGTTGGAAAAGGAATACTTGTCTCAAAAGGATCAAGTCAAACAAGGTGCATTGAGAGGACATTTGGCTACAATTAGAAATTTGACCTTTGTCAATACATCAACTAAAAAGTCTTTTATGAAGTAGTTTTTCAATACTAGGGCCATTGATATTTACATGACTTTATGTAGGGTTTTTGGTGAGGATGAACAAGATTTTTTGCCAATAAAGTTCATGTATATGATGACACAAATCTCTTCATTTGGTGTGGATATAATTTTTGATTTTGTATCCTATTTAGTAGAGGAAATTCACATAGGCTTGATTGGAATTGCAAAGAGCAAAGTTGAGAAAACATTTGGCCATTATTCATTGTTGATACATATGTTCTTGTTTAAAGGGGTTTCTTCCTTCAAAAAAGTAATGGAATTGAATAGAGAATATGAGGGAGAAGCTCTACTAGTCTAGTTATGGAGTGTACATATGACTTTAGAGTGCAGATATGACCAAGTCCATCATAAGAAAGTTCATTGGTTACATCTTCTAAGGAACAAAAACAACATTAAAGACAATCATGAAACTCCTCAAGAGCAAAATGTACAGAAAAAGTGGTCCCACAAGAGAATATTTAGGATAAAAAATATTTCATTGCACCAATTTTTGTCTTTTATGATAGTAACCTTGTAAATATCTTTCTGTCTTAAGGACAACTGTCAGTACTCTCTAAGCTTGAAGCTTGTTGCATCTCACATTATATAAGTGAGATCCCAAGGCTAGAGAAAGTGTCTAAACTATTGTATAACTTTTAGTTTTGCTAGTTTATTTTGGTCCAATTTTCTTGATGTCAACTATGTGATGTATTTTATTTGCAATTCTAAGAATGCATTAATTTTCTAGGATCATGGTGTCTTGTTTTGAGTTATTTTTAGTATTACCCAATGTTATGTAATTTTCAAAGAGAATTAATGCAAAGATGAACTATCACCATATATTTTCTCTCTAAATCTTGTCTCCATTATAATTGATTGGTTATTTTGAGATTGCATGGGAAAAGCTTATTCAATTTAATGCAACTAGGATAGGTTGTACGCCAATTCACTATTTCTTTTAATTCAATGAGTTAAGTGAATGTTTTAGTGATATGATGGGATTTCCAAGTGGTAACAAGGATATGCATAAGAATGAGTTTTAGGGAGAATTATTGATTATATTGATTGTAATGTAGTCAATTAGGTCAAGAAGTTGGATAGACTCTAAATCCCAATAGATGAGGCACTAATCAATTAACTTTAGTTTGCATATGAAGAAGTCATGGATAGAAATCAAGAAAAATATTAAAATAAAAATCAATTTACTTTAAATGCATGAAGAATATCATAGTTGGTCAATACTTGTTTGTGTTTAATCTCTAAGTTGTAGTTAGCTACTGTTACCTATAATTACTTGAAAATCTAAGAAGAATTAGACCAATTTTCTATAGTGGATGAATATTATATTAGAATGTTATTGAATGAATGAAATGTGGAAATAATATCAAGCTTTAAATCTTTTTTTCCCTCAAGTGCACCCACCTGGGTTTTGCAGAACCAAAAGAGTAGAAAATCTTTATGATTTTGTTGAAGTTGGGTCTAGATCTGAAGAGCATCTAGCTAATCATTGGAAGTAGATAATTCTTAGGTTATTTTATCTTCACCATCTTCATATTAGGTATCTTATTACTTGGTATTTTAAAAAACACCAACACATGGAATCAGGAAAGATAGTCTAAAATTTGATGGAACAAATTATGACAACTAGAAGGAAAAGATGAAGAAAAATTTGTTGTGTATTGGTCTAGGATATTGGATCTTGACAAAATCATCAAAGAAAATCATTACTAAAAGTAATTTGGAAACTTGTACTGAGGAAGAGAGAACTTTTCATGTGTGAAATGAGAGCCAGAGAAGCACTACTATCTGCACTTCCTAAAATTGAATACAACTAGGTAAAATCACTTGGTACTTCTTATTTGATTTGGAAAGCTTTGGAAACTAGTTTTGAAGGTGATGAACATTCTAAGAAATTGAGGCTAAAAAATTGGATTTATGCATTTCAAGATGCTAAAATGATGGAAGACAAATCTATAAGAACATATGTAGGCAGAATATCAAAAATTACTACAGGTATTAGATCTCAAGGAGTAACCAAAGAAGGTGATGAGGTTATATGGAAGATATTGAAGATCTTAACACCATTGTTTAAGTTAGTAGTTTAAATGATACAGTTGTTGATATCTTGTACCAAATATTTCACAAAGGAGACATTGCTTGGGAGACTTGAATTGGTTTAGAATGAGCTTAGATAGTCTAGAGAATTAACTAAAATAGAAACAACTTTTAGTGCCTTGAATATTTGAACCAGTTTATCAAGGAGCACAAGTGCTAGAGGAGATTTTTCTAGCAATAGTAGATCTAATGAGGATAGAAAGATTGAAGAAGTAATAGCCCTTCTAGTAAGAAGAGAAAAGGATGGTAAGAAAATCTTTAAATTTTGGACTTGCAATGAATTTGGTCATTATGCATCTCAGTGTCCTAAAAGAGAGAAATAGTATAAAAGAAATTTCAAATGTAGAAGAGATAGATAGTGTCTATATTCAAATGAAGAAGATAAATATGATGGATAAGCCATAAGTGCTAGTGATGATGAAATAGGATTTGTAGAAATTAAAGAAGAAAGTCTAGAGAAAATAGATTTGGTATTACAAGTTGAAAAGAAATCTAATTGGATAATTGATAGTGGTTGGTCAGATCATATGACTGGTGATATGAACAAGTTTGTTGTCTTCAAAAGTCAGGATGGAGGCATTCTCAAAGTTGGAAACAATGCAGCATGCCATGTTAAAGGTATTAGATCTATAACTCTTGATAGTAAAAATAACACTAAGGATGTATATTTTGTTGATGGTTTGAAGCACAATCTTTTGAGTGTTGGATAACTAGTGGATAAAGGTTATCAGTGCAGTTAAGAGAAAAGATATGCATGATTAGAGATAAAGATGGAAAGATGATTGGAATAGGAACTAGGTCTAGGGTTAATGTATTTCAGTTAAATCCTATTGAAATGACATGCTTGGTTGCAAAGGTAGATGATAGTTGGTTACAGCATAAGAGATTTTGTCATATAAACTTTGACAGTATTGTGAAGACTACTAATATGTTTGCAATTAGGGATTTTCCTAAGATTATAAAGCCTACTAACACAATTTTTAAGGAGTGTGTTTTGGCAAAGCATAACATAACTTCTTTTCCCAGCAAGAAGTTTACTACTATGAAAAAATTAGAGGTTGTACATACAGATCTCAGTAGACCTACACAAACTAAAGGATTCTATGATGAAAGGTATTTCATGATTTTAGTTGATGAATTTTCTAGAATGATGTGGGTTGCATTTCTTAAAGAAAAATTTGAGGTATTTGATAAGTTCAAGATATTCAAGAATAGTGTTGAGAATGAATCAAGTATGAAGATTAAATGTTTAAGATTATATATAGGATGAGAGTTTACTTCAAATGAGTTTAACATCTTTTGTGAAGCTAATAGAATCAAAAGATAGTTATCAACTTTGAGAACCCCTAAATAGAATGATATAGAAGAGAGAAGAAATAAGTCAATAACTGAAGTAGGAAGAGCTATGTTAGCTAAGAATGATGTATCCAAGATGTTTTAGAGAGAAATTGGGAATATAATAGTCTACACTATGAATAGAGTGTAAGTCAGGAAAGATACAAACAAGACCCTTATGTACTATGGTTTGGTCACTCACCTACAATTAAGTATTTCATAATTTTGGTAGTAAGTGTCATATCAAAAGAGATGATGATATTGGTAAGTTTTATGTTGGAAGTGATGAAGGTATATTTTTTGGTTATTCATTGAAAAGAAAGGCTTATAGATGTTATAATTTGAGAACTAAGACTATCATGAAACGTGCAAATGTAAGAGTTGATGAAAGATTCAAGATACAAGAAAGAGTAATTGATTACAATTCAAATGATGATGTTATTTATAAACAAGGAATGATGAAGTATTCTTTGAGAGTAACAATTATTTATAGAATGAAGAAGAGCTAAGGGAGGAAAAAAGCTCAAAAACTTCAATAGAACCAAGAGTTGAGATTAAAACTCCTACTTTAGGTAAGAATTTGACAAAGAATCATCCACCCAAGCAGGTCATCGAAAGTAGAGATAAAGGTGTGATGACAAGAAGTAGAATCAATGAAGAACTATGTTTGATATCTCAAGTTGAACATAAGAATGTAGATGAAGCATGTAAAGATGACTATTGGAAGCAAGCTATGAAAGATGAATTGGATTAGATAGTAAAGAATGAGACATGGGAATTGGTTCCTAGATCAGCAAACAAGAATGTGATAGGAACTAAAAGGGTATTTAGGAACAAGATGAATGAATAAGGAAAGATTGGTATGTAAAAGGTTATTCACAACAAGAAGGAATAGTTTATGGTGAAACCTATGCTCTTGCAGTAAGAATAGAAGCAGTAAGGTTATTCTTAGCAAATGCATCATATAAGAAATTTAAAGTATATCAGATGGATGTCAAGTCATCATTTTTGAATGGAGAACTTGAAAAAGAGGTATACATTGAATAGCCTAAATTTTATCCTTTAACAAATGACAAGGAAATAGTATGCAAATTAAAGAAAGCATTGTATGTCTTCAAGTAAGCACACATAACTTGGTATGCAAGGTTAGACAAGCATTTGACAAAGCTTGGATATAACAAAGGTATGGCAGATAGTAATCTCTATTAGAAAGAAATTGATGATGGATTAATGATTTTGGTAATATTTGTTGATGATATCATATTTGGAGGAAATGATGATGAAAGTGACAAGTTTGCAGAAGAAATGAAGAAGGAATTTGAAATGAGCATGATACGAGAAATGAAAATATGATACAATCTCAACTATATCAAGGTTAGAGTAGGTGAAATTTGCATAAGTGTCTTTCACTTTGACAGATTCTTCCAACTATCTCTCAACAACTGATATCTTCAGAGCAATAGATTATCTGAATTCTTACAGTCTTCTCAAAATTAGTTCTTTTTCTAGTTCTAGTTTCCTAATGTCTGTGTGAACACTGGCAACTTGTTCTTCCAATTCATCAACTCTACAAGAGGGTTGTTGTATCTAACTAGTTAGAGCTTCTAGCTCACTCAGCTTCCCTTGAATCTTTCTATCCAAATATTTGTTCAATTTATGAGATAAATTACATTTGATGTATAGTACCTTGCCAACTTTTTGACATCTTTGGAGTTCCTTGATAAAAGTATCAAGACTCAACAAATCATTCTAAGTGTTTTCACAAATGGTGCTAAAAATATAAGCATCATGTGAAATTTTAGCCTTAGACTCAACAAAATTTAACACATTTGTAAATTCATTATCAAATGATTTTACAACTACTTGAGGTATCTATTCGAGGTCTGCTTCAGTGTGTTTGGCTATGAGGATGTTGTGTAATTTGTCAGTCACCACAATTAAAGATCTCTGTGGACTTTTGACCTTTTTGTTCTTCTCAAATAATTTTTTCAAGGATGAGATCAAGTTAGATTGATCATCATCATCACCTTTAAGGTTAGCAAGAGATATAGGAGAGGAGGAGCTAAATGTTTTCACCTCATCTTCCTTTTGTTTCTTCTCTACTACCTTCTTTGATTTTCTCTCTTCTCTTTCTTTCTTTTCTTTCTTTTCTCCTTCCAACTTTTTCTCTTTTTCTTCTTCTCTCCTCTTTTCATCTTCTTTTTGCATCTTTTCCTCTTCAAGCAATTTCAACTTGGCTTCTTCAATTTTCTTATTTTCTTCTTCTAGCTATCTTTTCTCTTCTTCTTTCAATCTCAACTGATCCTAAATATCTTTGGAAAGTGGCTTAGGCTGATTGAACAGATCTTCATCAATGTTAATAGTAACATTTGTCTAGTCAATCTACATAGTATCACCACTTACTGATACTTCCAAAATTTTCTCTGCAGTTGTAGGTTCTACCTTTAACTCACTCATCATTTAATTGATGGCTACTACACTTTCACTTCTTATAACATTATTTTCTCCTTCCATGAAAAAAAATGGCCTCATCTTACTTCACAAGTAAGGTGCTAATTTCTTCATCAATTTCTTAATTTCATCTTCATCATCTATCTTGCACATAGTTCTTATCGTTAACTTTCAAAGTTCCATGTCTTCTTCATGAACTAGTGCCTTCTTACCTACAAGTCTATCATAGAATTTTTGATTTAGTATGCCTTTAATACTCTCAAGTTTCAAGTTATTAAGAATCATATATCTCATAGTAGAGATATCTATTTGTTCCTTCTCGTTGGTGTAAATAAGTATTTACTTATTACACTTACTTAAGTTTATGCATTATTTAATTATTTTGCATTATTTAATTATTTTTATTTGTGAGACACTTAGGAGTTTTCACACCTTTTGAGTTGTCATGTAGACAACACAGGAGTATGCAACTCTATTTTAGCACATGGTGTCTACAACACTGTTTCGCCTGTCACACCCTTGTAGGCTTATCCTCTCATCACTGCACTTACGTTCATGCTTAATGGTGGATAACCCATATCTAGTGGACATGTTCTTGGTTGTATGACACATCATGGTGCTAATTACAAGGCATTCTAGATGTATGTCAAAGGCCTTTATATACAGGCACTCCTAGTGTACTTTTACATTGCATGGCATATTGAATACATTGTCATTCTAATCATACTCTCTCTCTCTTTGGTCTACTGTATGCTTGTGTTTGAGTTCTTAGTTCCTATCTGAATTTTTCCCTTAGGAAAAGTCTTATATGGTATCAGAGAAACTTGGATACTTTCTCATCACCTATCCATTCAAGACCATGCTTGCTTCATCACCTCAACCCGAATTCGGAGTGCTGCAAAAATTAGGAGCATCTAGTGTCAAATCTAACCTTGCCATTACATCTGGAATGCTGAACCAGTGAAAATTGACTATAAACTCAGCTACCTTGGCCTAAAGTTGACTGTGAGGCAAATTTTTTTTGCAAATCAAAACTTGGAGGCCCTAATTTGCACAATGGGTATGGTCTTTTTTAGATCTGTAATTTAATTTTTGGATCTATTTTTTTCTCATTTTTTTTGGTTAGTATTTTGAAACCTGTTGAGAAATTTTTTTTAGCAGATCTGAGTAGTGACACCCCAGATCTGCCACTTGGAGGCATTTATTGATTGGTCGCAAGGCATTTTGTTAAATTCGTGGGCATTTTATCAAATCAGGCATCACACTACTAAATACAGTGAGTGCCCTCTTAATTGAAGGGAACACGTTCTAAATTTTTGGCAATAAATTTTCTCGGCCCCCTCCACGCCCTCAACAAGGAGCAAGATCAACATAAGCCAAAGCTATTCTTTATTTGGTTTGCACAGGTTCATACTTTTATTAAGCCCACATACAGCAATCACAGTGAATGTGGGACTATTAGTCCTGTCACTGAAATTAAAGATCTGACACCCGCAGACTTTGTTCTTCGACTTGGGCATACAAGTTTTCGAACTCCAATGCACAGTGTTCTTTCCCATGCGTTCAGCTTTTCCCGTAGCTTTTTTAGATTTTCGGTGACTGCTGCACATATCCTCCGACAATGACTCCCACCTTTGGCTTGCATCACAAGTTTCTTGAAAAGTGCATTGGTGGATTTGCAATAGTCTATGACCATTTCCTGCAGTGACCCACCATTTGTCTTTTCGGTAGTAGACTCTCACTTTTTCGATGGCTCATGGTTACCCCTCCTGCCTGCGTCTCCAAAATTCTAGCAAATATTGTACTTCTGGCAGCAGATTTGTGTTTTCTAGCAGAATCTTTGAACATCCAGTGCCTGCAAAATTTCTCTGGGTGTAGTGCCATTTCCTAGTAGCCGTAGTAATTCCCCTGGAAACCACTATTTTTTTCAACAATTGCACTTCATAGATTCTGGCAGCATTTGAAATATTCTAGCATCTGCACTTTTTAAAACTCCCATGCAGTGTTTAAGTCTTCTCCTTGCAGTCTAATCTCGCCTAGCCACGTGTACCAATAGTGTACTGCCACCTGTGATCCCATGTGGACTATTCTCCTTTTCCCATGTCACCAGTGGAACTTGATTTTATTTGCCATGTCATTTCCATACAGTATGGATAACTGACTCAGCTGCCACATCACTTGAGGGCATTCATTTTTTGCTGACGTCAACAAAACATATGTCAAAATTGATGGCTGTTTGACTGTCAAAACCAAACATTTTCCAACTGTGTTGTTAGCCATTTGACCTTCAAATTTAGACTTGTAGTTTTCTTTCCAGACCCCTATTTAGATTACTTTTCAGTTTGGCAGCCTGACTTTGTGAGCCCATATGTTGGACATCCGGACTTCGATTCAGGTACAATATTTTTTGAAATTAGGTAGAATTTCTTGAATTTTCTAGTGCTAGCATTGTTTTCTGGTTTTGGTGCATAGATTTTGTAGAATTTGCATTTTTTGGTGATTGTACCTGGATAATCTTGCATTTTGTAACTTCAGAAGCTCTGTATGGGCACATTTGGTCACTTTTTTAGGTTCTATTTTTTTGAAAGTGCATATTTTTTTGTCTACTTTCTAGATCTGAAGTCAAATTCTAGGGTTGTGTGGACCAATTTTTCACTTTCACAATTAGACCTTCTTTGGCATTGTAAAGCTTTGATTCTTTTTCAGAATTTTTGTAAATCTGAGCTACAGTGCTTAAGTGACAGATTTCAGCCTCATAAGGTAGTTATAAAGGAAAAATCAGAAAGTCCACTTTGTTCATTTTGACAAGTGGCCCATTGTAAATGCATTACTTATAAAGTGCCAAAAGCATCTTTTTAAGGGGGGTCATTTGATTGAGTGAAAAGGGGGGGTTGTGTACTGTGTTTTTGTGTCTCTCTTTTGTGCTCTTTACGTTTTTGCATAATGGGTTTTAAATGTCCTCCTCTAACTTCACACAACTATTCTACATGGAAAGATATTGCATGGAGTAGATTAACGAAAAAAGGATATATTCTTTATGTTGATGGTACAATTATAAAACCTATTGATGCTAAAGAACTCACTAATTGATAAAGACAATACTGACAAGCTTTAGGTGTAATTAGGAGTTGTGTACATGAGGATCTTCTCTTTCACATTAAAAGTTGTTCAGAATCTAAGGAATCTTGGGATAAACATGAATAGTTGTATGGTAAAATGGATGAAGAAAAGGGATTTCAGATTGAGGATGATCCACTTCTCTTGGATCCTAAGAATTAAGACACAATTTAGGATTATATCATTAAAGCCAATGAGTATAGGGCACTTCTTAAAGATTGTGGAAATCTCATGAAGGATGATAGGTTGATTCATCACATCCTGAAGAGGCTACCTTTTGAGTACACTAACTTTGTTTTGAGTTTTAATACTCATAGGTTGACCATGGGATCTACTTACCAAAAGCCTTCCTTTGATGGATTTTTAGATATGTTGATTGTTGAACAATCTCACTTGGTGGATTTTGGACTTCTCAAGTCATCTAAGACCAAAGCCTTGGTGGCTATTGATGATCACAAATCAAGTCAAGGGGGAAAAAGCAACAAGAAGAAGAAGCAGTGGAAGCAAAAAACACAATCTGAGACACAACAATCCTCCTCTCAACAAGGCGATTCTTCTTCAAATAAGAAGGGAAGTAATGAAAAGAAGGACAAACTCTTTTCTGCATACTGTAAAAATCCAAATCATGATGAGCATCATTGCAAAACAAAAAGAATAAATGAGTTAGAAAATATACTCAAGAAGAACAAGATTCAAGTGCCAGGTACTTCCCAGGATTCTGCTCCAACCTCTTCAAAGGGTAAAGTTCAAGCACTTATGGAAAACACAAGTTCTTCAGAATGGATACTTGACTTAGGTGCCTCTTAACATATGGGTTCTTCAAAGGAAGACTTTTCTTCATTGAAGCAGTCAAAGGTACCACACATCTTTGTGGGAGATGATGGTAAGATGGAAGTTAAAGGGAAAGGACATGTTGAAATGGAAGATGGGGAATTCAAAGATGTTCTCTACATTCCAAATCCAAGATCCAATCTCCTATCAGTTTACCAAATTACTCACCTTGGAGATGGTCATAAGGTTGAGTTCCTTCCCAATTTAGTGATGATGCGAAGTCTAAAAGATGATTCATTGGTAGTAGTGGGGAAAGTCAATGATGACAAGAGGATTTATTCCTTCTCCCACTTTGTGCCTAAGAGTCCTTCCCAAGCCTTGTTAACTCACTCTACTTCAAACATCAACTTATGGCATGAGCGGTTTGGTCACCTTGACTTTTGCTCTCTTTAGCAACTTTGCTCTAAATATATGGTCAAAGATCTACCTAATATCAACTTTTCTAAGGGAGAGTGTTCATCTTGTTTAGTGGATATGAATCTCAAGGAGAAATATGATAAAGGGAAGTCTTCTTGAGCTCCAGTTGTTCTTTAGCTAGTTCACATGGTATTAGCAAGACCTTTTGCAATGACTTCAGTCAGCCAAGGCCGCTACATACTCACATTTGTTGATGACTTTTCAAGATTCACTTGGGTCTTCTTCCTTCATCACAAGAATGAAGTATTTCATAAGCTTCAAGACTTCAAGGCTCATTTTGAACACAAGTCAAGGAAAGCCATCAAAGTATTAAGGGTGGATAATGAGAATAGATATGTTGATACAAGACTTAAAAATTTTTGTAGAATTGAGGGGATTGATCTTCAGAACTCATGAGCGTTTAGTCCGCACAAGATAGATGTTGCAGCTATGAGGATTAGGACTCTCAAGACCATGGCAAGTTGCATGATTAAGGCCAAGTCTCTTGATCCTACATTAGAAGTTGAAGCCATTAGCAGTGCTACTCACATACTTAACAGATTCCTTATCTAGCCTTAGATGGAAAAACTCCTTTTGAGGCATGGTGTGGCAGAAAATTAGTTGTGAGTCACCTTAGAGTCTTCGATTGTCTAGCATGGGCTAACCTATCCTCCAAGAGTTGCAAGGCATTGACACCTAGGCCTTCTACCTTTATCGGTTATGAAGACAATTTGAAGGCTTACAGATTAATGGATCCAAAGATACATGAGAATTTTGTGGAGAAGGATGTTCACTGTGAGGAAAGTTCTCCCAGCTTGTCCTCTACTCCTCTCCACACATCATACACAGTGGAAACTGATAGTGACACCAACGATAGTGCTTCAACAAGTTCAGACACATGGGGTTCTATCGACAGTTGTAGTGAGAGGTCACATCAGTCCAGTCCATGTACTTACATTGCCACAGTGAAAGGTCCATCTCAGCATGGTAAATCTCATCTTCCACCTCTATCTTCAGTTGACTTGGGAGATAGACTTGAGGACTTACATCTTCTCATTGATGATGATACTTCTACAGTTTTTGCAAGGGCTCACTTTGAACCTCATGTCCATTCTCTACATGATCAATCTTCATAGGTTGGCATGATTGTGGATCCTTATGAACAAAAATTATTGGAGGTCTCTTTGTCAGTTGAGGAGATAGATGGTTCAGTGGAACAAGTTCAATAGACATCCTTGACTAATCTGCATTCGTTCTTTTTAGCACAGTTGGAATGGGTGAACTTCAGCATCAACACAGGGATACTTGAGCAAGTTTTAGGGCCAGCACATATCTTCAGGAGTGTACCCTTGCCTTTGTTTCTTCCTAAGGGGAGGAACACCATTTTGCATTCATGGACCAGCTTCTTCATTGGAGTGACTTTCACTTTTTGGCATTCTTCTTTTGGTGGGGGGGGGAGCCTATTATGTCTCTCTTCCTTCTCTCATTCTCATATGTATATACTGGATGTATGTCGTAATGGGGGGGTCTTGATTACTCCATCCATTGATGCATCCTTATTTATCTCTCTTTTTGGGGGAGGGTTTTTCCCATGAGGTTTTCCCTCTTTCCCCACTTTATGGGAGATTTTCATTTTCATAATGTACATGGGTACCTAACATGGCCTAGTAGCCAGGGCCCATTCTGCATTTTCATCCTAGTTCATAAGATTAAAGGCATTCCCCTAAGTTGCACTTAAGGTGGGGTGTTGGTGTAAATAAGTATTTACTTATTACACTTACTTAAGTTTACTTAGGTTTATGAATTATTTTATTATTTTTATTTGTGATAAACTTAGGAGTTTTCACACCTTTTGAGTTGTCATGTAGAAAACACAAGAGTACGCAACTCTATTTTAGCACATGGTGTCTATAACACTATTTTGCGTGTCACACCCTTGTAGGCTTATCCTATCATCATCGCACTTAATTTCATGCTTAATGGAGGATAACCCATATCTTGTGGACATGTTCTTGGTTGTATGACACATCATGGTGTTGATTACGAGGCATTCTAGATGTATCTCAGAGGCCTTTATATACAATCACTCCTGGTGTACTTTTACATTGCATGGCATATTGAATACATTGTCATTTTGATCATACTCTCTCTCTCTCTTTGGCCTACTGTGTGCTTGTGTTTGAGGTCTTAGTTCCTGGGTGAATTTTTCCCTTAGGCAAATTCTTACACTTCTTAATGTCATTGTATAAATCATAGAACTTGTTCATCTAGACAATGTTTCCTTCATTAAAAATGGCTATGTTGATTTTCTCTATCTTAGGTTTCCATGGTTGTCTTGTTTTACCTATTGACTACTTGGAAACAATGACTTTGTTTGTTTGTTTGTCTTCTTTTTCCTCTTCTTCTTCTTCGTCATTGGAGTCTTCAATTGTCAACAATGTCTTCTTTCTTTTCTCAGGTCTAGTAGCTTGTTGCTTAACTCTTTTATACTTGTGAGTCTCTACTAACTTTTCAAACTTCCTCTTAGGTTCACTTGGTTGCTCGAATGATATAATAGAATATGGAATGCTTTGTTTTGTAGGATTTTATGCAATAGATACATCAGATGCTTGGCCAACTCACAGAGGTGTCACATACATTACACCTTGTTCACCAGTTTGTTTCAGTCCAAATATTTTTTTGTCTAACTACTTGTGATTCTTCTTCTGACATACCAACCTCAAATAGTGCTTTCTTCATTATAGATACAATCTTATTATGTGATCCCTTTTCTAATGATGCTTGGTAGGATGGCTGGGTTATCTCCTTATACATTCCAAATCTGTATGATGCTTGATCTATATCAGATTTCAACATTAAATCAATATAAATAATAGCTATATCATTGCTTAATTCATAACCTAGGGCCTCAAGAAATGTTTCTTGAGGTTCTACTACTTTAATATAGGTTAGGTTAGTATCCAACATAAAACATATATCATTTTAGATCTATCAACAATTGTAGGGGAAATTTTGTATCTCTATTTCATCTCATTCTAAAATATCCTCATAATAAAAAATTTGATGTCCAAGATTTTCTCTATAGGATGCCTTCTACACACTTTTTTTATCTTGTCCATAGTGCATCTTTCATTGCTCATAATATAAACAACTGATAAAAATGGAAATCTCTTAAGTACATGAAAGAAAATATGATTAATCAAAGACTAGAATCTGGATACACCATTCTTAGTTCTCTTAATTTTCTCCAAATTCTCAAGAAGTTGTACTCTCAGAATCTCACTTCAATTCACTTGTTCTTTCTCAACACACATCTTATAAGATGCATAAATGAAACTTGCTAACAACCCATCATTTTAAGAACTTGCACAAATAGAATTTGCAATTATTTTGCTCAAGAATCTTACATTGTGTTGTCTAATAGTACTAATCACCATTAATTTACCATTATAAACTGCCTTAGTATAACTTTCAACCTTTTTCTTAACTATTTTCTCACCAATAGGTACACTTCCTTGTTTTCTAAGACTAGTGACCTCATGAATAAGGTTAGCAGAGATGTCAATTACATTGTCTCCCATCCAAATATTGCCATTATGCATTTGGCTCAATATGATCTAAGTCCATTCTTCAGTATCAAACTCCTGGTAAAAATGATATCTGACTAAGTCTAAGTCTTTTAGGTTCTCTATCTAGGCTTAATAATCATATCATGATTGAAAACAATTTCCATATCTTTGTTCTTAAAATTACTTCCAATGGTTTCAAACTTACTACATAGGTAGCTTCCTACATCTTCCAAGAAAACTATGTTGTCCTGAGTATTTGATAAGGCCAAATTAGGCTTTTCCTCTAGGGGTTTCATAGGAGCAAACTTTAATTTGGGTCTCTCAATATTTTCAACATTCTAAACAACTGACATATCCATGATTACACAGAATAAAAATTTATCAAAGAATTTATGTGTAGAAAATGATAAAATACCCTTTTTCGAAGTAGGTTTTTACTCAAAATCACTTTTTCCAAATTTATTTTGGGTGCTCTAAGCTTCTAAGATGATCAAAATCTAGAAATAATCAAGTTCATACTCTATTTATTCAGCAAGAACTTGCATTAATTGTGTACTTTGCTAAATCAAAAAAAGTTTTTAATTTTATTCTAAAATCAAATATCTGCTCAAGATCTTTTGTTTGATCTTCTAATGCTATCTAAGGTTCACCATAGCTTCCTTTCATCATGATAATTCTCCTCAAAACTTTATTCGAATTTTTTTTCTATAGAAACATAGATTTCATCTTCTGTCATAGAGTAAACTTTCTCTATTATAACAGTAGCTTTAATTTCCTTCATAACTTGTTTCAATAAGCTCCAAATTGCAAGCGAGCTTAGCTACAATCAAAAATCATTATAATATATCTTCTCTCAACCTCACTACTCATAGCTTGATCTCTAAATGAAGTTATAGGTTTTGGTATAATGAGCAAGCTTAATTCAACTTAGTTGAATCAAACTTGATTGTTGACTTCAATTTTCCTATATCTGCGTCATCTAACTTTTCCTCTAAAATATTTAATCCCTTTACAAATGTCTCATTAAGTTCTTCTCAAAGTTCACTAACTACATTATTTTGATTTTCATTGTCTCTCTTAGTTCTGGAGTTACTTTCATGATTCCTTCTATCATTTCTAAAGTTTCTTCCATTGTTGCTTCTATTTCTAAAGTTTCTTCAATGATTCTGTCATTTCCAAAGTTCCTTCCATTATTGCCTCTACCCATTACATAGTATTTTTTTTTATATCCAAAGTTGTTGTATAACGAACATACTAGGGTTTTGCTTCTAGGATTCTATTGATCAATAGGTGTTTGACAATTCTGGGCTATGTGCCCAAAGTTGTTACACTTATAAAACATGATCTACTTTCTTTCTTCATAAGGTCTACTTTCTCTAGGTGTCTTTCCATTAGATCTTCTTCTATCTGTAGCGTTAGTGTTTCCAAACATTCTACTATTTCTTCTATCATTATCATATTTAGGTTTCCTAAAATCAATTTCATTATGACCAATACCATGACAATTATGATAGTAAAGTTTCAAAACATGATTAAATGACTTATTTGTACAATCTCTTTTCATATGACCTATTTCATTACATGAAAACATATACCTCTAAATTCATACCTAGTTTCCTTAGGAGATTCCACTTGCTTAGGTTCATCCAATTTCTTAGTTTTCTTCTCTTTTCCAACTTCTTTGGATTTATCAAAAGATTGATCAAATTCAATCTTATCATAAGAATTATCTTTCTCTTTCAGATCTGATTTACTTTTAGGTTTATTTGCAGACATGTTAAATAAATAACCAAGACCGATCTTGATGCATGATGCTCCTGACTGATGACGGGCCACACCACCCGTACCAACTCACAACCAAAAATGTAATAATATGGAGACAAGAGAGATGACAAAATGCTTCATAAAACTTCCATTAATACTTGAAATTCATTAGAATATTCTCCAAATGGAAAAACTCCAAATTCTTACAATATAAGAGAGATTTCTCGCTAAGAGCTTCTACAAGAAATTACATCTGAAGAGCTTCTACTTGAAGAGCTTGTCTTGAAGAGCTTCTATTTCTCCAACTTCCATTAGAAGAGCTTCCATTTCTTGAACTTCATTACAAACGATTATAAGCCTTGCTTAAATAGGCACTTCTAACTCAAGACATTACAAACACAAGCAATGTGGGATAAAAGGTAAATACAACTACCTTTAAATAAATATTAAATTCCCACCCAAATACAACTAAGCACCCAACAAATATTAAATGCATGATTTAAGGAACTTTCCACAAACTTCTAAGATGCCACCTACACACCTCGATTAATGGAATGATATCTATTTTTATTATTTTCTATTTATGCCACCCAAATACAACTAAGCACCCAACAAATATTAAATACATGATTTAAGGAACTTTCCACAAACTTCTAAGATGCCACCTACACACCTCGATTAATGGAATGACAACTATTTTTATTATTTTCTATTTATGCCACCCATGCACCTTGAAAATAGAAATTCCTCTTTTCTCCTTTTTTTTTTCCTATTTTTTATTATTTTCCTTTCATTTTCGTCACTTTCTCTCTCCTCCATAATTTTTTATTTTTTATTTTTTCTAATAATTTAATTTTCCCATGCAAGATGCTCCTGCATCAGACTCCCTTGGTAGATAGAAAAGTGTGTCCCACACTTTGATGTCAAAAGAGAGATATAGAACCATCTTCATCTTCACCACAAGCTTCCATCTCAATAGGGACAAGAAAACCAACATGCAAATCTTCCACATTTTTTTTTTTTTTTTGCTGATGCATGATGCTCCTGCATCCGACTCCCATGGTAGGAAAAATTTTGTGAGTATGGAGTCACAAAATGAAGTAGCCATTGTTGACATAATTTTTTCCTCTTCTTCCAACACATAGCTGGAACAAGTATCCGATGCTGAAATTTCTCCTTTTCAATGAACTCTATCCAAGCATAAATCTCATCCTCATTCAATCTTGTTGAATTAATCACACCTGTAATAAATCCAACAACACCATACCAATCTTCCTTTGCATACCACACATGACTAACAAGATCCTCATGCAAAAAATCATCAATATCTTTTAAACTCATATCAAAGACAACATCCCATGATTCATAAGAATTTACTTGTTTGACATCTTCATCTTTGCTTGCCTCTTTTATGTCATCAAAAATGCACGTAACTACTCCACTTGCTTGATCTCCAACTAAGGCACTATACTCTTCCTCCATTGCTGCAATCTTCAAATCATCTTGATCTATTTCAGGTTCATAAATCTTATCATCTTCATGCTCTTCCTCTTCTCTTTCATCTTCTTCAACTTTAGGTTCACAAATAATTTCCTCTCGATCCTCTTGCTCTTCATTTGGACCACATGTCTCATACTCCAATGGATCTTCTTTCTTTTTCACATCCAAGGAATTATCAACATCTCTTTTCTAGTGACATGCTCTTTGTTTTTGCAACTCGGCTTCTAATTCATTCACTTGCTTTTGCAAATCAACTAGCAATGATTGTTGATTTCTTGCTCTAAATTTCTCAAGTCGAGGAATCCTTAGAATCCATCCAATCACAAAAGTCATCTTCTTCTTTTCCTTCTCCATAATTAAGTCTTCAAAAGAAAAATCTCATCCAAAACAAGAACCTCATGCAAACTGCCTCACAGTCGGCGCTCTGTCTACACAATCAAGAACTTCTTCACAAACTTCACCCAAATCAAGGTCCTGGTGCAAATTGCCTCACATTCGGCGATCTGTCTGCACTCTCAGGAACTCCTACTCTGATACCATTGATGATGGGCCACACCACCCGTACCAACTCACAACCAAAAATGCAATAATATGGAGACAAGAGAGATGACAAAATGCTTCATAAAACTTCCATTAATACTTGAAATTCATTAGAATATTCTCCAAATGGAAAAACTCCAAATTCTTACAATATAAGAGAGATTGCTCGCTAAGAGCTTCTACAAGAAATTACATCCGAAGAGCTTCTACTTGAAGAGCTTGTCTTGAAGAGCTTCTATTTCTCCAACTTCCATTAGAAGAGCTTCCATTTCTTGAACTTCATTACAAACGATTATAAGCCTTGCTTAAATAGGCACTTCTAACTCAAGACATTACAAACACAAGCAATGTGGGATAAAAGGTAAGTACAACTACCTTTAAATAAATATTAAATTCCCACCCAAATACAACTAAGCACCCAACAAATATTAAATGCATGATTTAAGGAACTTTCCACAAACTTCTAAGATGCCACCTACACACCTCGATTAATGGAATGACAACTATTTTTATTATTTTCTATTTATACCACCCAAATACAACTAAGCACCCAACAAATATTAAATGCATGATTTAAGGAACTTTCGACAAACTTCTAAGATGCCACCTACACACCTCGATTAATGGAATGACAACTATTTTTATTATTTTCTATTTATGCCACCCATGCACCTTGAAAATAGAAATTCCTTTTTTCTCCTTTTTTTTTTTCCTATTTTTTATTATTTTCCTTCCATTTTCGTCACTTTCTCTCTCCTCCATAATTTTTTATTTTTTCTAATAATTTAATTTTCCCATGCAAGATGCTCCTGCATCAGATCTTATCATAGGTAGGTCTTTGTATTGACATTGATTCATCAAGCTTTTCTCTACTAGTATAATGTTTTTCGAGTTGTTTCTTGCACTAAGTTAGTTCACCTTTCATAATAGTGTTATACTTATGAAGTTCTTTTTTAATCTTATTTTAATATTTTAAATATAGATGTCTTCTTTGGTAGACTCGTTCTAAGATTTGAATTTTTAGTCTTTAAATTAGATTCAATTTCACTAGGATCATTCTTCAAACACAACTTTAGATTGGTAATCTTTAATTTGTGCTTCAAGATCTTGTACTCTATTTTTAGTTTTGAATATTCATCATCACTGGTTTCATATTTATGGATTAAGGCTTAGATTTGAGATGTTCAATCTTTTCCTTCAATTGTCCAATGTATACTTTGGAGTCTTCATATCTATCTTTCATCTTATGTCTTTCTTTAGTAAGGAGATTAATTTGTTCAAGTGCCTCTTCAAGGTTCTTCATCAACTATTCCATATCCATAGGGATCTTACTCAAGTTGTTAAGCCTCTTCTAAGTAACTGTGTTCTAATACCAATTGTTAGAAATAGAGAATACTAAGAGGGGGGTGAATCAGTATTCTACAAAATTTTGTCACCAATTGGATATTATTAATTACTTTGAACCATACATACACAAGAAGATAATAAATACTAAACAAGAATAATAACCATGCATAAAGAGAACTTGTAACACCTTATTTTTTTAACTAGGGAAATCCTGGCCAAGGGAAAAACCTAATGGGGATGATACCCACTAGATGATATACTAATATGTATGTTCCTTGTTAGAGGATGAACCCTGTTAGGAGTCAATGAGAAAATTTAGTATAAAGTGTCCCTATTAGGAGACTTGTACACATCAACTAGAGGTTCAAAAAAGTTGCTGTAACAACACTTATTGAATTTTATAACTAATCAAATGAAAACAAGTTCCAATAATAGATATTCCATCTAACTGATCATTGAATGGCTTGATTACGATTCTTAAAACAAACTGCACTACCAACCAATCCTCATTGTTATTAATATAACCTCATTTGGAAGATGATATTCAATGTCTCTATGAGAAAAATTGTTCACTGGGAAATTCTTCCTAATCAACACTGATTTCAATAACATACTACACTTCAAACTAAAAGCATATATCGTTCTTTAAAATTGTTTCCAATAATGAAATCATAGTTTCAATTCAATCTATATCATCGTACAACATTTCATGATTTCATTATCAAGTTCCATGATTCAAAAGAAAGCTAAGATCACAACATTAATTCTATCCTTATAAAGTCTTAAGCTTCTACAATAAACCTCTTTCCATAAACATTCAACTTCAATAAAAATTGATACCCAAACTAATTCATTTCCAATTAAAATTGTGACCTCTTAAAACTGATTTTAATAACAATTAAAATTCAATAAATTTGACCACAAGTCATTAATGACTAGGAACTACAAACACAAAATTGATAATACTCTTATCGATTTATACTTCTATGCAATCCGATTCAATACACCTTGAACAAAAACAATACAACTTTAGTTTCAACTAATTCATATTCAGCAAAACAAAAAATTTTGAAACTAAAATATCAATCTTCCTTCATAGAAACCCGATACCAAGATCAAACAAATTAAAATAGAAAACTTTGAAACCAAACTACAATGATAAATATTTCAAATGCGACTATTTATTCAGTAACATTGTTTTTTCCTTCTTCTACTAGCATAACCATTTACAAATTTAAGAACATAGGAATTAAAATTAGAAAATGAAGAATCCAAAAAGTATAAATAGAAATCTTGATCCTTCTTTTCATTCTGCAATTTCCATTACATATTCTCCTTCGTTGATACTCAAATCCTCTTATACTACTATTCTATTCTCTTACATATTCTTCTTCAATTTTAAACATCCTAAAAACTACTACTTTTTTATCAGGTTCTCAATTGCATATAAAAAGATCTTTAAAAAGATGAGGACCCGATAACTCCCATAATCGAATTCTATAACTGAACTTCTCTATCGATTTTGCATGACCGATTAGAGAACATACTAATCACTTTATTATTTCTATAACACTTTCAACCCACCAATTACATTATTAAAATTAACTATTTAAAACTAAGACTTATCCCATCCTATTATTAAAATAACCATTTAAAAGGTATGTAGAACCATGGAGTCTTGGAAATAGTTGGAATCTCTGGATGCCCCTACATCATACTCCCTAGGACAAAAGAATTCACGTCCCTTTGAATTAGCTTCATGTGAGTCTTCATGGGTATCATTCTGTGAATCCCTACAAAAATAAACATAGTTGCCAACATTTCGCACATCTATTCTCCTAGGTGAAAAATATTGCTCAAAAGTAAAACTTTAAAGTGCGTGCAGCCATCAACAATAGGATTCACCAAATATATTTCTTCATTGCTTGCATAAAACATGTTAGAAAGAACTAATATTTTACCTCTAGCAAGATGAACATTGAAGTGAACCTCCAGGAAAATGTTTTCATCATCATTTATGGCCATTGAGAAAGTTTTTTCACTTTGAACTACTTCCATGCCATCCTGAACATTAAATGCATTTTCCTATATGATCATATCATCTGTCATTTGATCAACCATGTTACTATCATCAAGCTTTTCGAGAATCAAAATATTGTTGCCCAAATCAACAATCATTTTAGCATCACTATTTGCAACTAGAACCTTCTCAACACAAGGCTCATCCAAAACCGTCTGCTCTTCATCAACATCAATTTTCTCCTTTTTTCCTACCAATGGACAACTCTTCTCCTTCATTTCTGCTTCTTCTAATGCTATCTGGACTTCAACCAATTCTAGTATCCTTTGATCTCTTTTCTCCATCATATCTAACTTCATTTCATATGCTGCTAAATCCTCTTCAATTTTTTCTTCTTCTTGCTTCCTCATAGACAATCTAGGCATCTAATTTCAATAGCAATGGTGAAATTTATTCTTTTAATTCCATGAATGTAACTTGTTTCTAATCCAGCACTTATAAATGCTTGTGAAGGATGCAAATCCAATTAGCAGGATTGAATTTGGTCTCCCCCAACAATCATCCACAAATGGGTACTCAGCACCAAGAAAATAATCTCTCAATTCATCTATACAAACTTGTTAGAAACATACTGAGAAAGTAATTAACATCTATCACCACTAGGTCTTGGTGTGATTCCTAACCATCACACACTCAAGAGCTTCCTTCTTTGATACCACTTGATGCAAAGGGATTCAAAATGAACACTCAATCTACATATATTAAAACATTCTGAAAATTTGCATGAATTCTTCTTTGTACACATCAACCAGAGGTTCAAAAAAGTTGTTGTAACAACACTTATTGAGTTTTATAACTAATCAAATGAAAACAAGTTACAATAATAGATATTCCATCTTTACTGATCATTGAATGTCTTGATTACAGTTCTTAAACCAAACTGCACTACCAACTGATCCTCATTGTTATCAATATAACCTCATTCAAAAGATGATATTCAATGTCTCTATGAGAAAAATCATTCACTGGGAAATTCTTCCTAATCAACACCGATTTCAATAACATACTACACTTTAAACTAAAAGAATATACTGTTCTTTAAAACTATTGCCAACAATGAACTCATGGTTTCAATTCAATCTATATCATCGTACACCATTTCATGATTTCATTATCAAGTTCCATGATTTAAAAGAAAGCTAAGATCACAACATTAATTCAATCCTTATAAAGTCTTAAGCTTCTACAATAAACCACTTTCCATAAACATTCAACTTCAATAAAAATAGATACCCAAACTAATTCATTTCCAATTAAAATTGTGACCTCTTAAAACTGATTTCAATAACAATTAAAATTCAATAAATCTAACCACAAGTCATTTATGACTGGGAACTACAAAAACAAAATTGATAATACTCCTATTGATTTATACTTCTATGCAATCTAATTCAATACACCATGAACAATTGCAATACAACTTTAGTTTCAACTAATTCATATTCAACAAAACAAAAATCTTTGAAATTGAAATATCAATCTTCCTTCATAGAAACCTGATACCAAGATCAAACAAATTAAAATAGAAAACTTTGAAACCAAACTACAATGATCAAGATTTCAAATGCGACTGTTTATTCGGTGGCACTATTTTTTCCTTCTTCTACTAGCATAACCATTTACAAATTTAAGAACATAGGAATTACAATTAGAAAATGAAGAATCCAAAAAGTATAAATAGAAATCTTGCTCCTTCTTTTCATTCTACAATTTCCACTACATATTCTCCTTCATTGATACTCAAATCCTCTCATACTACTATTCTATTCTCTTACAAAATTAGTTCTATAATATCCAACAAGATCCAACTCACAACCAATCTCAATTAGTCCAAATCTGTAACATAACAAAAATCTAGAAGAAAACCAACAAGGAAATCTAAACTCATGCTCGCAAGCCTACCAAGCAATCTCCTTGTTTTCCAGCCACAACCCTAGCTCTACTCTTCAAATTTGTATCTATCCTTTATTCCATCTGAACTCAATAATGACTAAAGACTCCCCAATACCCCTAGTTATACTAATCTAAGCCACAAGTCAGCCCATAACACAAATTAAATATAAATACATAAATTAAATGCCACAAGTTAGCTTGCAACAACATTTAAATGTCCAAAAATCAATATCTGAGTAAAATCATGATATACTCTAGCTCTGATGTAATTAGAACTTGTGCCTTGAACTGTAGGTAGAAATATAGGCCCTCTACAACTCCTTAAATTTTCAAAATCTGATTCCTCAAGGAAAAGTGTGCATCCATCCTAAAAGTCACACACAGAAAACTGTCATGCAGTCTGCCAGAAATCGATACTTTGGGAGAATTGCCATATCTCCTAACCCATAAAGAGTTAGAACTTGTGCACTTAATAAAAGGAAGTGATATAGACCCTCTTCAATCCTTAAAGTTTGAAACTTATCATTTAGTAAGGATAATTAGTTACATTCTTTTCAAAAGGCACCCAAAAACTAGAAAAATGCAGTTCCAACAACAAGGTTCAAATAGTTCAAACTTCAAATCAATCCATCCAATCTTTATGAAATAATGAGGAAAGGCTCCCCAATGTATCTCCAACACATTTCTGACCATGAAAACATAACTCTACCAAAATCTAAGCTCAATTCTCCTCAAAAATCCCTCAAAACATGCAAGATTGTAGGAAAGCCTATGATGCTCCTGCATTAGTCGTTGTTCATAACAGAGGAATACTAAGAAGAAATGGTATCACAACTCTAAAATTGGAGCCAACCTTATGGTGGCACTAGTCATAAAAATTGGAACCCTTACAATGAGAAAAGAAGAAGAATATATAGAAGAGAAGAAATTTTTGGAATTACCATATGAAATTGACATGTGTCCCACTAAAATATCTTCAATCTAATGTTATTGAAACTAAACTTCTTCATCTGCCTATCATCAAAAACCCTAAATGATGCAAAAATATTTGATATATCCCCCTTTAAAGTAATCAAAAAAATATCCTATGGAGAAATATAGAAAATTCATCATAAACTATGTTGAAGCTTCAAATCATATGGTGGCTTGTCACTTCTACTTTTGCTGGAAAAAACTACATTTGCAATCAACTTCATTTATAACAATCAAAACATCTTTAAAGTTGTTGATGAAGTCAAATATGATGAAATTATGGCTATATTTGATTTTAGTTTCTTTTGAAAACATTAAATTTGCATTTGCAATGAGAAGCCCTTGAAATTAGAAATACTCTTGTAGCTGCTAGGCCATGAGTAGAGAAATGAAATTGAAAAATTTAAAATGATCACATAGTTAAAACTATATAATAACTTAAAATTATTTAAATCTTTCAATCATTTGAAATTTTGCATTGAAAAACTTTGATATTTTCATTTTTATTATATATTCATTTTCCCCCAAACCATTGCCACTTTTCAAACCTCCATTGGTTGATTATCTAGGTGGGCCCCACATCTCTTTACACATTTGAAATATATGAGACTTTTGAAATTTACACAACTATGATATTACCATCAAGTCAAATTGTATTATCTTAACACTTTAATTACCTTGCCCTCAATCTCACAATAACATGATTTGTCATAGCATCCTAAACATATGAAATTCCTTTCCCAATATCCCAACCAAATCATAGCATCATAGCCCTTTGTATTAGCTCTCTCGATCTTTCAACTGGTCATAATATCTTACCTCTTCATGGCAAATCGTAGCATCATGACCCTTTGAAAACTGGTTCTTGACCCCACCAAAATTTGTAACATCGCACACCTTCACATTGAGCTTCAAGATCCCATGATGTGCCTCCCAGAGTTGCCACATGGAACTATTTTTTTGGGCATGATTAATCAAAATTTGTACTATCTTTTCCTCTAGCTAGCATAGGTGGGCTTGTTTGAGCAAGTAGTGGCTTCAATAAGCCCTACACACCTTAAGACAATAGTACTTTGCACCTTAGGTCATTTTAATATTGTTTTAATCTAAAACATCCCCAATGTGGGATAAAACATCATTGTTTGAATTGTGCATTGATAGCTTTGACCTTGGTGAGTGAGCTATGTTGTTGCCTTCCACTTTGTAGATCCTGAGACCCCTATCATGATCGTTTGTTCCTCTTCACGTGCACCAAGTGGCAGAAGCTTGTGGAAAAGATGGTGGTTATAGCCATGGGAAAATCCTTCTCATGTGGATTTTCATCTACATTTTTCATAAGTTGTCTTACCTCTACCATACATGGGAAACTTCCTCTTTGCATAAAGCTTACCTTGCCTTGCAATTACCCTCAATGTGTGGAGCTCCCTTGCTGCTTAGAGCTCCTTTTGGCTTCTCTAGCCATGGACATGCCTCCAAACATGGGGAAATAGTTCATTTCCATGAGGAGAAAGTAATTATATGATTTTTTCTCATGAAGATTAATGAGGTGAGTTTGGTGAGTACGCGAAGTGGGCTAGTTGGATTGCAGAATAGGGGACAATAGCAAAAAAGTATTTTTTGCAAATGGAATGGCCCTCAGAAAATGTGCAGACGGATTCATCAAGGTTTACAAACTGGCACACTTGAAGAATTTTTGGAGTAGAAAATAATGGTATAAACCATTTGATCTAGGCAATCACAAAAGCAAAGTTATGACATCTCGAATAGGGGTACCGAACAGTCTGCATTTTATGACACCAATAAAAGTTATAAAATGCATTCAAAATCACGTTTGAAAACTGATCAAATAGATTTTTCATAAGCTCAAAACTAGAGTGTAGCACATTTTTAGCTTCTAGAATGTAATGCAAAAGGAATTTTTTTAGTATGGTCAATTGGGTCAAAGTTTTAATCGATCAAACAAGGCTTCTCAAATTTTTGGGCAATATGCATTAGCATTGCAGAGAAGTAACCAACTTTGAGGGGTTTGAAACCTAATCAAACAGATTCAAAATGAGCCAAAAATTAGAAAATAAGTTCATTGATATGCATACTAAACAATCCCAAAGCAGCAAGTCATGATACATTACCAAGTAAAAGATATTCAAATACAAATTAGGCCTCCTGTCGCTATTTGACACAGGCAAAAAATGCATAAATGAACACTGCTCAAAATGAAACTTCACAAAATGACTCAGAATTTCATTTTATAATCATAGAATGCATGGAAATGCTCAATGAAAGGTATTATAAACATAAAACACCTTTTAGAACTTAATACAATAGTTGGGTACACAAGCAAGAAAATGTGCCTATAAGGCTCAAAGTGTCTCAAAATTTGGAATGGACACTCAAAATTGGAATGCAATTTTGAGTGCCATCAGTGGCTCTATCTGGGGATGCATGCCCTTTGTGGGCATGGCAAGAAATTAGATCTCTGGTTGAAGAAGATCACTTCAAAAAAATTCTCGAAACAATTACTGAAACATGGAATGTACTTTACCTATACAAGATGGTGACCCTGGGCCACCCAAACTTCTCCAAAATTCTTATATCTATCAAACACTTGATTCTCATTTATGTCTCATTGAGGTAACCTGGAAAAAAAAATTCCATCAATTTTATCAAACATAAAAAAATCCTTAATTAGCTTAGCTGGCAAAACAAAATAACTCTCTTGACTTTCATAGTGCATACTAGGGACATTATTAACATAATGGTCACTATGAAAATAGGGGTCAACATGCTCAAATATACTAGGATCAAATTGATAACTATCTTCAATAGATGAACTATGCATGCTATCAATTTTGAAAGTGAAAGATCCATACTCAACATGAGGAAAAAGATCAGACGCACCTTGAAGATGTATATCTTTATGTATAGCCGGTTGATATTCAAGTGAGTATTTAGATTTACACTTGCAAATGTCATCCTTGTCAATGATTGAAACTAATCTAGGGCTCTCTATTGATTCTTCACAATCAAAAAATGGATCAATCACATTAAATCATTCATCATAAAAATCCTTGTAAGGTGCAAGTAAATTTTCAATAACCATTTCATCTAACACTTTGCCATCATAATCACAATTGAAATTTTGATTAGTTTTTACCTCATATGAAACATCATAAAACTTATTATGAAGTGTCAAATTATTTTCAAAGACCACTCCATCAAGAACCTCATCTTCAAGCTCACAAAATGCAACATCATTAGAATATTCATTATCACATATGAAACAAGAACAATCTGATCTCCTACAGTAGTAGGACAATGTCTCATCATTAAACTCATTCTCAACTAAATCTAAAACTTCCATGTATTCTTCAAACAATGGATTCATAAATCCATGCAAGGATCTTCTTTGAACATTTTGACAAAAGATGGGCTAATCATCATCAAAATCTTCATCATATAAAGCATTAGTATACACTTTAAACTCACTACCCATTTCATCTTCATGGAGACTCTCAACATATGAAGAAAAATCAAAACTAGATTAAGACTTGTTTCTTATTTCTCCTACCAAGCATATAGTATCCATAATTACATTCTCTTCATTATCTTGTTTAGGATAACCATTATGGATAGACCATGATTCATTCCTAAACCCCTCACTACATGCTACAACTTTATTGTCTAATGTAAAAACATTTGACAACCCTTCCTTGAAATCTTCATATTCAAATTCATTAGCATCAAATTGATTTACCATTCTTTATCTTCATACCTTGACGACAAATCATTCTTAAATTCTTCATCAACTAACTAATTTGTATAATGCAAAATTTGAGATGCATTTTCACTTTCAGATTCAAAAAAAGAAATCATACCTTTACTTTTATATTAATGCTCACTTCCACCATTGCTTTATTTTTCTCTTGTAGCATTCAGCTCATATGAAGACATCTCAACATTACTTCCTTCATCATTCTCACTTATATGATCACTTTCAGCATTCTATTCTTCTAATTGTGACTGACATAAATGTGATTCACATTCTTCATCTTGTGTTACCTCTCCATGGAATGTCGGATCAGCAACATTGTTCACATCATTAGAGACATAAATTTATCCTCCTCACTTGCACAAGAAGCTTAACCTTTACTGGGCCACTGTCAAAGTTAAACTATTGTCAAAATGCATTTATGATGCATGGAAAACTTTAATCTTGGAACTGGCAGTTAATTGTCAGCACATCTCTGGAAAAAGTGCACCTCGAAAGAAAGTGCATTAGCACACCTATGCACCTCTAACTTCTCCAAAAACCTTCCAACACTTATTTCCAAAAAGTGCACCAACGCACCACCGCACTAGCATAGCAACACACCTCAAAGGTCCAAAAATGTAAAAATTTCACCAAGTGTAAAAATTGAAATTCTGTCTTCTGGGTTTTGTCCCCCCTTCATACTAGAGCTATGTCTAGATACTTGCCCTTGAATTTCTCAATAATCTCAGTGACCTTGGCTACATCTGGTAGATCTAAAGCATTAAATCTATCCTTGACCTTTTGCTTGTAGTTATCTACCTCTATATAGGTCTCAGCAAAATCCTTGAGTTTAGTATCTAACTCTAGTAAGGCTTCTTCTATTTTGAAGGCCTGCCAAATGTCATCATTAGTAGAAACCTCCTCAAAAATCTTCTTGAATTTCTCAACTACTACCTCTACTAGTATCAATTTCTCCTTGCATCATCTTCAAATATGTTGAGACATGCATCACTATAATGTTTCTTTGGTTCCAAAATTTTCTCTTGAGCTTGGTCATTGAGCCGATGGATCTCCACATGTAATGATTCCATTACTTTATTACTATCTGCTATATTCTCTATCCAATCATCAAGAAAATCTAACTCTTTTGCAGTATATACACCCATAAGCATTTTATATCTTTGGCCCTTTATTTCCTATAGTACATGTAAATATTTTTGCTAGGTATGTACCTCATCCATAATACTAAAATCTTGCTTCAAAATTACTACCATTTTATCCAAATTTTCTTGCATAACATGAAGTAGCTTTAGATTTCCCTGGATGATTATAACACCCTTTTCCTCAAAAAATTTCTTCCATTGGTGACAGGCATTCAAAAATGGATCCAACTATACTCATCCCCCATCTCTTCTCTTGAGTGCAATGTTCAGAGTCTCCTTGGGGTGTTTGGGATCCAAGGGACCAACAACTTCGGCTAAATATCCTTTTAGGATTTCATTTTTCCTATGAAGTGCCATTAATTCTACCCCTTCTTGTTCGAAACTCCTAAACACCTCCTTCATCTCCATCATGACTATCAACCTAGCTTCTATTTCCACAGAGCCCATAGTTCTTACCTTGGTGTCTTGGGGAGCTTGCTAAGGATATTGAACCATTTGCTCTTTGCCAAACACTTCATCGGTTGATATTTACCGTGGTTCTTCCTCTTGCTCTTTTTGAATTTGTTCTTCTTTAGTACTTGGAGGTAGGGGAGTAGGAGAGCCTTTATCAATAACTGTAACTTGCAGTGGGGACAAAAGAGTTATCTTGGGACCCTGCAACTCTAGGGGCATTTGAGTCTAGTCTTCTTAGTGGGGTTCATTTGTCAGGTATCCTTTATTTTGTATCCCACTAATTCTATCCCTATGGGCATAAAATCTAAATCTAACATCTTAAATATGTTAGTACCCTCCACATCCTACTCATCAATCCATTTTTGCATTTCATCATCTAATGTAGTTGTTTGCAAAGGTTCTTTTGGGATTGATGGTGGTGTAATAGTGGAACTTATTCTTCTTTCTTCTTCTATGGATCTTGCTAGTTGTGTTCTTATATTTAAAGGTACATTATCCTCATCATCCTCTTCTTCTTCCTCTTTAGGAATGGGTTCTGGGATAGATGGGAAAGGCACTACCCTCTTGATCACCCTTTTCCTTTTCTTGACTGGAGTCGTAATCTTTCTTCCTTTCTTAGGGGTAGAAGGGGATGCTTGTTTAGTCTGCCAAGGTAGAGAAACCTCTTGAATCTCTACTTCCATATTTGTTTGGCTTGGTATAGTATCTGGTGGAATTTTCAAGTCAATCTGAACCTGTGGTGCCCCAGTATCCTTCGATCCTTGTACATTTGCTTCTTCTTGCTATGGGGGTGTCAGGATTTCACCTTCCTCTGGCTTGACTCTTTAAGGAGAACTCCTCTTTTTTTTCTCCTTTCCTTTTCTCTCTTGAGGATGATAGTATCCAACTAGTTGGTCAAGTTGGTATACCATTTTAGGCCTTATTGGTGACTGAGCTGCAAAGGTAGGGATGGTGACTTTCTTCCCTCAACCTTTGGTTGGGCAGGCCTATAAATGGAAAATTATGGTCTCAGGTATTGGATCAAGTTTAAATGGTTTCTTGATCCAATTCTACATCATTTTAATGGCATGCCTAACCCTATGGTTAATATCAAATTTCTCTTCTCTGTCAACCTCAACATTCACTATGGGTCTTTCCCCAATTTTATCTGTGTTGAACAATGGATCAAGTAGCTCCCCAAAGTCTTGTTACAATATTTTCAATGGGATCTTTATCTTCAAGGTCTTCTCTACAAATTACAAAGTTATCCTACAATAATCCCTTATTTAGACATCATAGTCATTTGTAGCATTCATCCAATGATCTTCAATGGCTTCTTCATGTTGGAATTCCTTGCCTGAAAGATATTGTACTCTCCCAACATTTCAAAACATGGCTGTGAAGAATTGTACTCTTCCAAGGGATACTAATACCATTCACATTCAAAAGAAGGAATATCTTGCTTCCATTTCACCTGAAAAGATCCTATGGTTAAAGGCCACATCCAATAATGTTTGTGTTGTTTTTTAACTCTGTCGTACGTAAACTCAATTTGTTGAGCAATCTCTGAGAGGATGATTCTATCACAAGGATACTTTGGAAGCTTCTTTGGGTTGACAGTGATACCAACTACCCTTATATATGTAAATGTTTTGAACTAGATGTAATATGCTCTGAGTACTATTATATGTGCCACTACATCCTCTAATAACCTCTTTGCATAATCTCCTTCTATGAATTGGATGATGGAAAATATGAATGAATGCATCATTCATGATTTTTTATTCTTTACTTTGATCCAAGAGCTTCTTCCTTACTAATTGAGGGTACACAATGTAAGGCCATGCATTTGGATCCTACATGCTACCCTTCTTATATAATCCTGGATAGTTTGTTGCCCTTGTAGCTAACAAGGACACCAAATATGAAGTCATATAAAACTTCCTTTTGTTCTTCACCACTTCTAGCTACTCACACAAATTTTCACTCAAAGTAGAGGCCCAATCAAGTGGTACTTTTTCCATCTTGATGGTCTCAATGAAATGCATTATGAAGA
Source organism: Cupressus sempervirens (assembly GCA_028749045.1). Classification (NCBI taxonomy): domain Eukaryota; kingdom Viridiplantae; phylum Streptophyta; class Pinopsida; order Cupressales; family Cupressaceae; genus Cupressus; species Cupressus sempervirens. The sequence goes on from CM053785.1 coordinate 1,052,487,571, forward strand.
TGTTCAAATGTTAGGCTGCTGGCAGACCCATAACTCTACTCAAAAGTATGATTGAGCACCCAATGTATTCCTTCATATATCCTTTGGTCATGTCTACTTTTCCAGTTGTCTTTCCCAAAGGAGTCTTTTGTATAAGGTAAGAAGATTGGATGATCTCATAGGCCTCTTTTAAGTGTTCCCTGTACCACCTTTCTGCTACCTCATAGGTTATCCTAATAAATTGATCCACACATGGGAGATGGAATACCCTCTCAATGTTGTTAGGTCAAAGATCAAGGACAATTTCTCCAATCACACTCTTCACCACCCTTTCCTCTGAGACCAGGTATTACACAAGTGTCATCGTGAGCTCTGAAGATTGCACTAATACTAGGTGTGAAGCTATGTTGACCAGTCCTAATCGGATAAGTACTAAGACCATAGTAGACCTCTTAGTGGGTTCATTACAAATCTCAAGGAACTCCCCCAAATTTGTGTGTCCCAATTCTATGTCTTTTATCTCTGAGTAATCATCTTGGAATCTCAATTTTGATAGTACTCCTTAGAATTTGAAGACCACAGGTTTCGGTGCCATTTTCTAGCCCATGGATGTTGAAGAGGATGCCATTATATCTATACAAAAGGACATTCATTAGTTTGGAATTGAAGGAAAAATGAGTTAATTAAACCCTAGAAACTATCTCGCACAAAACCTAGAATGTTAAATTATCTAAAAACACAAAAAAAAAAGGCTACAATTTCCATCAATGGGGTGTGCATCAACAAACATCATGGGGTACACTAATGCACACCTCATTTTTGACTTTGGTGTCTTATTTTTAAGTTTTGATTATTCCTAAAAATAAAATTAGGTGCACATCAGTGCACCCAGATAGGTGTGCTGATGCACACCCAATTTTGGGTTTATTTAAATTTTTAAAAATGTTGTGTTTTTTTAGTGTTCATGGGAAGAAAAAAGGGTGCATATCAGTGCACCTGAGTAGGTGCATTGATGCACACCCTTTTACAAGTTTAATGTTTGTGTCTTATGCAAGTGGAGCAAGGTGTATCACACCTCAATGAATGTGAAGTTGTGGTGATGCAGGGTGTGAAGATGTAGTTGGAGACTTGGAGTGGGGTCTTTAGCAAAGGTAACTGAAGAAAAAAAATGAGGAAGGAGGAGGAGTGGGAGCTTATATAGCCTCACCCACCTTTGGTGGTGCATCAGTGCTCATCTGCATAGTTGTGCTATTGCGCATCACTGCATCACTAAAGGGTGGTGTAATTTCTCTTATCCATGGCACACTAGTGCACCAGATTAGGTGCCCTATGTGCCTTTTAAATTTTGCACTTTTAAACTAATCTCCTTTGATAATTAGATTTTCATCAATAGGGTTTCTCTGCCAGGGCCTAGAATGTGAACAAGGGGTCCATAGGGGACCTCAACATGACTTAGGTCCTGAATTTAGGAGTCCACAAACCAAAAGTAAAGTAGGGGGTCCCCATTTCTATTGGGAAATGGGGCATGCATTATGTAACCACAACATGTCCAAAGTGGTATCTCCATCTCTCTGAATATCTTGATTATTCTTCTCATCCATGGTCTAATCCTCTATATCCTCTACTTTATATCTATATTATGATCTACTTGCTTGTATAGTTCCTTGATTTCTTGCTCTTTATTTTCTATTTCTCTACTTGATCCATTTTGTCTTTATCTTTTTACTCTATTTGTTGAATAATAATGTCCTCTTTAATGATCTCATCTTTCTCAGTTTCATCATCTTAATTACTATTTTCATCCTTAATTTTCTCTACCATAGTGTCTACTGCAAACATAATGTAACTGCTACTTTCTCCTAAATTTCCTACATTACCAACATTGTCTACATTGTCTTGATCTTTAAATGGTTCTTCTTCTCCTGGTACTATATCGAGTGTGACTGGAACTCCTCCAATATAGACATCTGGTTGTTTCACAATGCTTACAACTTTTTTTGTCTTCTTGTTATAAATTCCTAATATTTTAGGCTCATTTATAGTAATCCCTATTGATCTTTCCTTTGGTTTCTTCATACTAGAATCTTTCAAAGCTTCAATTAGTACATTCTCTATTTCAATTTACACCATTATCATATTGTCCTACCATTGATTTCACTATCCTCGTTGAAGTTCTCAATATTGGCTTCACGTTCTCAATTACATTGTTCATATCCTCATAGCTAATTAAAATACACAATTTTCCAATTGTATCTTCTCATCTTCTTCCATGACTCTTAATCTTATTTCTTCCAACTTTACAAATAGGTGATTAGAAATTCTACCTTACAAAGTAACTACATTTCTCTTGAACCTAATAAAATATTTTATAATAGCATTCTCCAAATGTCTTTATTGATTATCATTGTATCTCTAATAAAATTCTTGTACATGGTCAAAATTACCATCATGCTCAGTTCTATCTAGTATCTTTCTTAGGTCTAGTTTCCTTCTTTTCCTCTCTACTGCTAAGTCTAAACTTGGTTTCTTTGTTAGAAATAGGGATTACTGAGAGGGGGGGTGAATTAGTAATCTACAAACTTTTGTTTCCAATTGGATATTTTTTCTTACTTTAAACCATACATACTAAATTTTCTTATTGACTCCTAATAGGATCCATCCTCTAATAAGGAACTTATATATTAGTATAAGGAGTCCTTATTGCAAGACTTTGAATCCCTATTAGGAGATTCCAACCCTATTAGGAGTTGTAGTATAGTAAATGCAAGATGAGCACTATCCAAGCATGCACTTCTAATTACAAGAAGAGCTCACTATCCAAACAAGTAATTGGACTAATCTTTGATCTTTAGCTCAATCTTGGATAACAAAATATCTTTCACAAAAATTTTCATATATCACTTTCAAAAATTTTTGCATACAATTTCTCAACATAACACTTCCTCAAGATAGCATGATTACACACTTGAATCTGCAAGATGTCCGTTGCATAAATACCATGCCTTTACACAAATTTTTGCTAGGTCAACTAAGACCAAAATATAGTTTTCCAAATTAGAGTTGGCCCTAATTGGACAAGTAGTAATTTTGTAAACAAAATAATCCTTTCCTTTAATTCCATTATCTTATTTCATCAAAACATGAATATCTATGTTCTGTATAGCCAGTATTGACTTTCGAGGTTATACACATCGTCATAAACATGTATACAATCTTCATCTAACTTCACTAGTCATAATATGATGTCAAAAACAAGTTATAAACAAACAATATACTGCTGTATACCAAATTCCATACTTTGACAATTTTTTGAGTACCAAAAGCTAAGTATTTTTATTTTTAATGTTTCCTATAATCATGTACATCATGTGTTGCCATAAATGACAAAAATTACATATCCTCATTAGCCAATTGTCAACATGCTCTTCAACTTGTTTTTTAGTCCTTTGTTCTTCAACCTCTTCTACTTCTTCCTCTTATTATTCTTATTTGTAATCCTTCTTTCCTTTCCTTTTAGTGTTAATTTGGGCATCTTAAAGCTTGGACAATGTGCCTTAGCTTTCTATCTGGTTGATCTTTTATGTTCCTCTTGTGTTTTAGCTTTTTTTCTAACTAATTTCCTTGTTACCTTAGGATCACCTTCCTTCTTAATTATTGGAGAAGATCTTATAGAACTACTAGGTTTCACAATTTATGGTATAATTTTTACATTAGTGATCTCGATATCATCATCTCCTTTGTGTTCTTCAGTTGATGCTCGAGTATCAGTTTCTTCTATGTTAGGTACATTGGCTTGTCTACTGCTAGAGTCTTCAAGTTTAGTATTTGATTGCATCTCACTAATTTTCCTCTTAGAATATTCTCATTATTATTTTACAAATTTTTAAACCCTTTTAGCAACTTTTCTCTTTCTTGTACTACTATACAATTGTTCTCTAACTCCACTAGAATTTTCTTCATAGATTCCCCATATAGGACAAGTGGTGTCCTTTTTTGATATTAAGATATCATTTTTATAACCTTTAATCATACCTTTGGTCACTTCATACCCCATAGTGTGTATGAACATCTTCCTCGGTTTAACTACCTACATACAGGTATAGTCTATTCCATCCTTTAAACAAATAGCATCCTTGTATTTTTCAACAATTGACCATGGAATTCTAACCCTCCATTTCATTTCAATATTAAATCCATCAGTCATTCCAAATATATCTACATCAATCATAGCCTAGTTTCCATGTTATAATAATAATTTATTAGCTCCATAGTGCATTTGTTAGTGATCCATGAAAAATGTGGTATATTAGGAAACTTGTGTAAGAGGTGGAAGAATAGATGCATAACCAAAGATGTATACTTATCATGTGTGATCCTCTTAATATTTTCAAGTTATTTTTGCTTAAGATCTCATAGATATTCATTTCTTCTTTCTCAATGACCATTTTTATGCAACATGTATAAATCTAGTTGAATCTAAGTTAGGTCTAGAAATATAATTCATCTAGTTACCAAGAATCTTGTTGAATAGTATAAAATTAGTTTGTCTTATATATGCTAGGCTCATACTATGTGTACAAAAAGTGTCACACTTATATAAACCATCATTCTTGAGAATACCCATGAAAGAGAGCATCTGAAGAGGTGGATTATAGTTCTCTATCTATGATGTGCATTTTAGAAGTAGATAATACCGGGGGGGGGGGGTGAATTATTATTCTACAAAATTTTTCCCACAACTGAATATTGTTAATTACTTTATAACTTGCATATGAAAGTAAACCAAAAATTTTGAATAGTAAATATAACCACACATAAAGAGATCACATAACACCATTTTTTGTTAACTAGGGAAACCCTGGTGAGAATGATACCCAAAAGATGATACACTAAACAAAAGAATCTTGTTAAGGATATTGATCCTGTTAGGAGTGTAAGAAATACATATAGTGTCTTGAGTCCTTGTTAGAGGACTAAGCCTTTTTAAAAGTCTCAATCCTATTTGGAGTTGCTTCAACCTTGTTAGGAGTTGGTAGACCAAATACAATTTATACAAGAAGATCCCACTGCCCTAACATGCAATATACAATTAAGTTTCTTTATAATATTAGATATAAATACAATACTGTCTTACTATTGTATCTCAAACTTTCTCTAATCATACATCAGATTTCACATCAAATGAGGCTCGTATATCATTAAAGCTTTCTTCACATATATTTGCATCACATTTTCACTTCACACTATTTGTGCAAGATATGATCTTTACTTATATCTCACAAATTAATAAATCTCTACTTAGTTGGCCTTGATGCTTTCAGAAGTTTGACCAAATATAAAATAACTTTGGGTAAACATCTAGGATTTTGGCCCAACATGATTCAGTAATTATTTTGTTTCCAAAATTATTCCTTAAGCCATACACTTTAATTAGCTATCATACTCTATTCCACTCTACTAATTACTTGAACTAGTAATTTAACTATAACTTGCTCCATACAGTTTGTACCCATTTGCACACTGACATACATTATCATGACACTATCATCTATTGATCTTTAATTGTGTATGTCCAAACTCAAAATTTGTCACCTGTACATACTATATCTATCTCTACACTACTGGAACCTATCTAACACTTAGGCTATTTTCTAACTCTGATTGCATAATTGAAATGCTAAATATATGTTTCCATAAATGAAAACTTTTAGATATCTATCTAGCCATATTTCCAACAATCTCCCCCTTTGGAATTGATGCCAACATTTGGGAAAATTGGCTAAGTCCCAAAATGATGTAGTACAAAAAAAAATAAATACAAAGAGTAATTACACAAAATTGCCTTCAAACAAAATTTTTTATTCATGATTTGATGGATCATTATATTCCTTATCACTCCTTTACATAGGTAACCTCCCCCTTACATGTACATACTTTTTTTTACAAACATATACATATACAATTTTCCATACATATAGTCAAAAATTTGTATACAAAATTGTGTTGTCTTTTTATGATCAACATGATATTCTGGCTATACAATCTACAAAACCAAGTTTTAGTCTTGTTGGTAAATAGACTATTCTTTTTCTTTTACTATTTGGATGCCCAATATTTGTGAACAACAACTAATTACAATAGTTGGGAAGTTGCCACTAAGTGTCTAACTTCCTTCTGAATTCTTAGGTATAGCTCCCTTTTGTATTTGTAATTTACAATGAATTATGTTTGTTCCTAACTCTAAATGAGGTATTTTATTAACCCAAGAATAGGAAAGGTGAACCAAGTTAGGACAATATAAGAACTAATTTAGGCAATCTTAGAATTAGTCAAATTTGTGCATTCAAACATCTTATAAATCCACAAAGTTTAACAATTCAGCAATGAGTGCTATCTACAACTAAACTGATATCAGTAATATTCTAGTCCTAGGAATGGAAAAGACTAATTTGAACAAAAAGAACAAGAAGGAATCTCTCTTGAAATTCCAGTAACAATATTATTATCTTCAGCTCATATTTCAAAATAAGGAAATAAAAATCTATTCATTCCTTGACTCAAGTTAGACTAAAAGAGAAACATAAAACTAATACAGAAATGAATGAAATGGAAAATGATTGACATAAAATACCATCAAATTGTCTCTACGACATCAAGTATTTCACACCAAAAATTAGCCAACCTTTTATTATTATTTCATTTTAGTACATATACGATTCTGAGATGACCATTACAAAATGAGATTCAAATCAGTTCATCTCCTGAAAATTGAGAAATTGCAAGGAGCCAATTTTTAGTTATAATTATTACATCAAAAAGTGAAAGGGTAGGATAAGAATCACTCAACTTCTTTCCTTTTTGTAACTTCACCCTATAGGCTTTGATTGCAACAATGATTCGGATCAACTCCTCACGTCTATGAACATGAATGTTAGTGTATCTCAAGAGCCACTTGGAATGCTCTCTGGTTAGATCTTTGACAACATTCAACTACTCTTAAATTTCCTCTATAGCCATGTGTATACACCTACCAAGTTTTTGGAGCTTGGACACTCTGTTCTGGTGATTGCAAGATTTCTCTGTTAATTTATCTAGATAATTAGAGAAATTATTTTGCACAATAACCACTCCAATTATCCCTTTTTCTATTCTACTAGCTTGGGAATCTATATGTAGAACTCTTAATAATTCATATTCTCTATCTTGATCCTTTTTAACTTTAGCTTTCATTTACTTTAATCCTTCTTCTTCCACTTAGATCATCTTAGATTTGAATTGCATGCTTTGTAGCCATTCAAATAAGGGCTCATCTCCCCTAGGCAGAATCTTTGCCTCTATAACTTCCTTAGCCTTCATATGAATGATCATCTTCAACAAGGAAATTTAATCTTCACTTTTGGCTTTCTCTACTACCAAGGTAGCTTAGTTAGTTGAGATGTTATCCTTCTCTATTTTGAGCCTCAGTACTACATTACTGATTTTCTCTATGATTGCATATCCCTTAGACTTGATTTTTCCACTCCACTCTCTACCAATTTGTCTAAAGTTCTTATCTTCCTATAACTCATAGATGATATCTTGAATTTCAATAGCTATAGGGTCATTGGTGGTTAAGATTCCTAAGATGCTTTCTAGTGGGGTGACTAATTTCTCGATGAAGCAATTAAGTTCATGAATCCCCACCTTTATTCTGACTTTAGCTAGCTTAAGAATTTCAAGTGCTCCTTATATCAAATTATTTGTTGACTTCCATAGGCCCACCTTAGTGTCATGTCTAACTTCTCTGAGATCAACAAAATGTAAGGAAAAATCCTCTATAGACATGTCTTTAATCCTTCCTTCTTTAGTGAGCTTAGCAATCTCCATAGTTAGATGCCCTGTGTTAGGATCTTGTCCAAGAATTGACAAGACCTTCTACTTCTTGACTTTACTCAACATTGATCTAGAATGGATAGCTAGAGATAAAGTCTCTTTTTTGAGAACTCCGTCTTCTTTCCTCTTCCTCTTTCTGTCCAAGGTATCTTCCAACCATGATTCTATGCCAATCACCTTGTATGCAATCCCAAGTGTGTCTACACTAAATGTCTTTCTTCTAACTGGAGTTAATGTCTTTGTAGTTCAAGAGAAAGGATTCTTTGGGAACTATGAAATGAGGTTTGAAGATTTGGGACATTTCCCTATTTTTGTAATCTTCTTTGTGACTTCATCAGACTTAATGGACTCACTTTCATTGCTTCCACCATCTCCAAGGTTGACCACTTATACTTCAGGACTACTTGGTAGGATTAGTGTAGCACTCATAGATCGAATCAAACTATTATGAGATGAGAGAGATACTATGAATACACCATCTTTCAATTCCTCTACCTTCTTCTTCTCACCCTTTATTTCAGTTCTGATTTCTAGCACTAAACCATCCTGGCAAGTCTTATTAAGGGGGATGTTCTTGTCAAGAGGTTGGTCACCTCCACTAGCTAGTTGAGAAGGCTCTTGAGTGATAGGAAATATTTTTCCTGAGGCACCACTTTGGGAAGAGGGGGATGCAACTACATTTGGATATGCTTGGATGGTTGTACCTTTGCTCTTGCTTGATTATGTTGTGGTCCATTTGACCCACTTTTTGGTCCTCTTATAGATTTGAGCCATCATTACATCTAGCTCCTCCCAAGCATCTTTGTAAGGCTCTAAGCTTAGTTAGGTAAGTGTTTCTATACATATTTTTTCCATTGTCTTCCACCCCTTCCACATCAATGTTAACTTTGTAGATCTTCACCTGATCAACTATTAGTCTGGTGAAGGCTTGATCATGACTCCTGAACTCATCTTTACAGATGACCCCGTAATATTCAATTGTGGTGATATGTTTTATCACACTTCCTATTTGCAAAACATCCCTGGCATACACATTTGGGTCAAACATGGGCCTCAGGATTTTGTACATGTCCAACTTATACTTATTCTCAAATGCCTTCAACATGTTCTTGGTGTCAGAGCAGGTGTCACAATTGACAACACCCACCTTCATGGGAAATTTGTATCATTTCTTCTTCAAGCTCCTGCTCAACATGTTCACTTGAAGGGCTTTTTGCACAACCTCAATTAGTATGAGCATTTCATTGGGATACCTTGGTAGCTTCAAGGGGAATCCATTGAAGGCTGCAAGATGCAAATAAAAAAAGATAAGAATTAAATGAAATAACTCCCAAATTGGCTAATAGTGGCTATACCTCCAAGACTAAATCTCCTCGTTGGGAATCCTTTTAGCTCATTGTAAATCCTCATAGTAAATGCATCATTTACTTTCACACATCTATATAATTGTTCTATAACTGTAAGCATGGATAAAACTCATAAGATTTCACATCATTAGGAAAAATCTCTAGTCTGGGGAGGCCTGTTCATAGTTGTAATGAGGCCAACTTATAAATTAGGAAAGAAGAGATATAGGATGTATTATAAAACTTGGCTGCTTAGAGAGTATTGGACAAAATTTTGCTTTGAGCCCAATCAATATATTGAGTATCAAAACACATGACTTGTACTAGAAAGAAATATTTCTCAACAAAATTCAAAGCTTCTACCTCACCTTTCAACCTATGTAGGAGAACCAAAATATCAATAATATTTGGTGTGAGGTTGGTCCCAAACAAGATTTTAGAAACTTTACTCTTAGCACCCCATGGTTTATGGAACCATGTCTACGTGATTTCCTTCCTCTAGATCATCTTCTTTGCGAAGAATTCAGAAATAACGACCCCAAAGGTCAAGTCTAAGAATTCTTCCCATTCTAATATGTGGAGTAAATTACCATAGTTTTCTTGTCAATTGAAATTAACACTATGTCATTAGGCAACACAATCTGCCTTGTCTTTGGGTTATAATGATGTATGCATTTTTAAATCAACTCTAGGGCTTGAATTGCAACTGAAAAACTAGCAACATCTACTAACCCACATCCTCATAGTTTCTTAGTGATGGGGTGAATCCATTCAAACTTTACCCTTTTTTGAAAATCCTCCATGTTGTAGAAGTAAAGAGAAGTGTATACAAAATTTTGCAGTTAGGATTTGATTCTAGTTAATCCATTGAAACTAGTGAACCTAGTTGACATGATTTTGAGAACAAGATTTTAATTGAAGATGGTAAAAGGAATAATGAATGCAATAATTACTAGTTTTTCAAAAAGCTATGTGCATTAATAGAATAATAGTTCAAAGAAAAAATGGTAGCTCATTCAACTATTTATGCTTCTATATACAAGAGCCTTGATTCATCCATTGTTCTTCAAAATTTGTACCAAACAAATGGAATTTAAGGAAATACACATTGACTAGTAAATGTGAGAGCTCAACAGACATTTTAGGGGTCTTTTAACTATTCCATTGAACTCAATGGTAACTTTCCATAAAACATGTTTCTTACTTTTCTACTTCTCTTAAGTTTTAGAAAATTACCATCAGGGTACTTGGTGGGAGAATGTCTGCCAATTGAGATCCTGACTATCGTCTCTTTTCCATAATGGTTCAATTTTCTTTAGTATCATTTTGAGATGTTCTAAATATGACTAGTAAGTTCAACTTGATCACAAACTTTATTTTTCTTTGGAATTTGGGAAACTATCCTCATGGGTTGAAAATCCATTGAGTAGAAGATAGTTTTTGTTTCTCCACTAATGCTTCCTTTTCTAGTTGGATTTTGGAAAATCCCCCTTCTTGAAGTTGAAATTTTTTAAATGAGGCACAAAGACCTTTTTGAGGACCAATTAACATCTCTTTTCATTCCAAACTACCTTTTCAAAAAAATAACTTTATGGGTTGAAAACCCATTGAGGAGAAGTTAGTTTTCAATTTTCCATCGAGAATGATTATGTGGTCCACAATGAATTTGAACCATATTTGGCATTCATAATCATAAATAAAACATTGATTGTCTACATGATACCTTATTACTTGCATTATTTTTATGTGTGTGCATCATTTAGTGCCCTTCACAAGAAATCATCCTCATGGTTAGGAAACCCACCGAGGAGAAGACAATTTCCAAATTTCTACTAACATCAATTTTAAAATAGTGATACGCAATAAAAAAATATAGAATATAGTTGATCTTTGAATGAGTAAAATGAGTCTCTATCAAACTAGGCACTAACCTACCTATAATATAACTCAAAAAAATGGAAATCCACCTGACTATGGATGAGGAGAGGGAGAAAAGGGAAAATCTAATAGAGATTCCCCTAACTTAAAGGGACTTAGATCTAGACTCAAACAAGACTGAAACTATGCTCTTTTCACTTATATAAAAGAACTCACTTTTTCTAATTAGTTAGAAAACAAAAAGTGGGGCAACAAGTCTCTCAAGATCATTCTTCTAGTTATCCTTGGTTGTGTTAGATATATTGATGAGTGTACAAAGTGCATATGATACAACTTCAACCATGCTCAAGTTAGTATAGGAAAATCTATCATATGAGGACTTAGCTGCAAGACACTCCTCCAATTACCTCTACAAAATACTGATTTTGGGTGACAAAACTTCTCTAAGGGTAGAGAATATTTTGATTACTTTATCCTTTCAATTTCAATTCCTTTTATAGTATTGTGAATCTTTTCTATTTTAGTTCCAAAATTTTCAATGTTTGGCTCTCGTAGATGAAATATAGTAGTGAGTGTTTGAAGCTCATTCATTTGGCCTTTGATCTAATTATCAAAATTTGACAAGTAATTGTATGAAATTGTGCACTATTCATACAACTTACCTTCATCTATGCTCTTCCTTAGCTCTTTAATACACATATCTAATGTTTTTAGATCATTTTTGATATTTATGCATATTGTGTCAAAGAGTGATGCATCATGCTTTTCTTAAGCTTGTACTGAAGAAATTTCAGACAAAGTTGTGAATTCTTCATCAACAAATTTCACCAATTCATCTTGGAAGCATGACTACTGATGATATTTAATATGAAGGAGTATTGCAGATATGTTACTATGATAATATTTTACATTCATGACTAAGTTTTTCATTGATGTCAACATAGCAAGTTTTTGTGGTATCTCATAGAAGAACAACAGAAAGATCAAGTTTGTATGAATGGCTAGTTGAATATCCTATCTATCTGAGGTTATGAAAGATCCTTTTGAGTATCTAGTAGATGTAGTTAATGTTGGATGAAGAATGATAAGTCTAAAAAAAGTTATGTAAGTTTTGGTGATGTCAGTTCCGAGATAGAGTTTATAGAGGCATGTTCTGGTAAAATTGTTATATCTCTTAGTAGAATTATTATTTTGATAATCAAGGTTGAGGATGTGAAGAAGACATGTTAGTGATGATGTGGTTAAGCTCTCTTGGAATAATATTACATGTATAAAAATTTATTCAAGTTACAAGGTGGAAGATTAATACTATCACTAAGTGTAACATGTTCTTAATGTGGTCTTAAAATGATTAATTGAGAAGGTCCAACAGCCAACTCAAGGAATTGTTTTATGGAATCAATATAAAGGAGGGACATTTTCCTTTATCATGGCATGTATGTGGATGATATGAATAAGTAATTTGTAAGAAACACAAGAGAGGAATGTGAAGTTGTGTAGAAAAAAATCAGAAGTGAAGGAAAATTCATTGTTAAGGTCCTATTGTGTGATCCGAGGTTTGATATTTGGATTTGAGGTTCATGACCTAGTCTACAAGCTCTAATAGTGTTTGGTTTAGTTGATAAAACAAAGGAAAGAAGAACATAATAGTAAATTACATGTTTGAATAGTGAGCTCTTCTTGTAGTTGAAATTGCATGTTTGGGAAGTGGGCTCTTCTTGCATACATTGTACTACAACTCCTAATAGAGTTGGCACAACTCCTAATAGGGTTGGAATCTTCTAACAGGGATTTAAAGTTTTCTAATAGGGACTCTATATACTACATGTTGTGATAGACTCCTAACAAGGTCCATCCTCTAACAAGGAATGTTTATATTAGTACATCATCTTGTGGGCATCATTCTCACTAGGGTTTTCCCTCTATTCAAGAGTTTCCCTAGTTAAAATATATAGTGTAATTGTCTATGTGCATCTTATTATGGTTGTTGTTTACTTTGGTTGAATGGTTAAGTTTTTTTAAAGAAGATAAATGTTTTAATTTTTGGATAACTGATCACCCCCCTCTTAATTATCTTGGTGGACCATTATTTCTAAGAATTGGTATCAGAGCATCAGGTCCTTGAAGATAAAGTTTGACAACTTTGGGAGATCCATGGTGAGCATGTTCAAGAAAGATAGTTTAAAGTTTGATGGAACAAATTATGATAGCTGGAAGGAAAAGATGAAGACACATCTACTATGTATGGGTTTGGGATATTGGATCTTGAAAAAATTAGTGAAGACAATCATTGCTAAAAAGGATTTGGAAAATTGTACTGAGGATGAAAGAGATCTTTTTATGTGTGACATGATAGCTAGAGAAGTACTATTGACTGCACTTCCTAAAATTGAATACAATCAGGTAAAATCACTTATTACTTCACATTTGATTTGGAAAGCTTTGGAAACTAGTTTTAAAGGTGATGCACATTCTAAGAAATTGAGGCTACAAAGTTGGATTTGTGCATTTCAACATTCTAAAATGATGGAACATGAATCTATAACAACATATGTAGGCAGGATATCAAAAATTACTACAGGTGTTAAATCTCAAGGAGGAACCAAAGAAGATGACGAGGTTATATGAAAGATATTAAAGACTCTAACACTACCATTTAAGTCAATAGTTCAAATGATATAGTTGTTGATATCTTTTACCAAATATTTCACAAAGAAGACATTGCTTGGAAGACTTGAAGCAGTTGAGAATGAGCTTAGATAGTCTGAAGAATTAGAACTGAAACAACCTTCAGTGCCTTGAATACTTGACCTATTTTATCAAGGAGAACAAGTGCTAGAGGAGATTTTGCTAGTAGCAGTAGATCTGATGAGGACAGAAAGATTGAAGAAGGAGTAGCCCTTCTAGTAAGAAGAGAAAAAGATGGTAAGAAAATCTTTAAATGTTGGACTTGCAATGAATATGTCCATTATGCATCTAAGTGTCCTAAAAGAGAGAAAGAGAATAAAAGAAATTACAAACCTAGAAGAAATAGAGAGTTTTTATATGAAAATGAAAAAAGTGATTTTGATGAGCAAGCAATAAATGCTAGTGATGACAAAACAGGATTTGCAGCAATCAAAGAAAAAAACCTAGAGAAAGTAGCTTTGGTATCATAAGTTGAAAAGAAATTTGATTAGATAATTGATAGTGGTTGTTCACATTATATGACTAGTGATATGAACAATTTTGTTGACTTCAAAAGTCAAGATGGAGGCATTGTCAGAGTTGGAAACAATGCAACACGCCAAGTTAAAGGTATTGGATCTATAACTCTTGATGGTAAAACTAACACTCGGGATGTATATTTTTTTGATGGTTTAAATCACAATCTGATGAGGGCACAATCTAAGACCAAAATGAATACAATAGGAAAAGGTAAATATTATTGTCAAAATTAATAGTCTATTATATTCAATACAATGAAATAGACACAAAGATGTGCCCTATGGGCTTACAATGTGGTCTGATTCTAGAGAAAAATCCTCCTCACGGTACCCTCTCCCAAACTCCACCAAAAATTGTCTTTACAATGCTAGAAATATCCTTAAGTAAACCAAATTAGGTTTATGGATAGGAATAAATTTTAGAATATGTCATTTGGCATCCACCACCAAAATAGAAGGTTCTAAAAAACACATCAGAAGTTGGTGTAAAATTAGAAGAATCTAAAAATGGTAGTCCAACTTCTAGGAGGCATAACTTTTGATCCGAGACTCTGATTAAAAAACCATTTACATTTTTTAAAAGCTCTCCAAGTTCTCTATAGCTCTATGGATGATTTTAACTTGTCCCCCATTTTTTGGACTTGTAAAAGGCCATTTAGTGCGTCAAATTTGACTTTGAAGTGCTCTTAGGAGGTCTCCAGGAAACTTAAAAATGCAATAACATTCAAACCATAAAGATTTTTGACCTTTTTTTTTTTAGTGCTTTAAATTACAAGTATAATAATCCCTCCAACTTACACCATCTAACTCATTATAATTACAACTCAATTATAGAATAACCTATTTTCTACATTGGCACATATCTCAAAGTGCTCAAAAACTCTAAGCCAAAAAAACCAATAGTGGAACTATGAGAGTTGAAATCTTAATTCAACCCAAATGGGTATCCAAAAATGAAAACACATTAAATAGAAACTAACACCTTAGGTTAAAGTGGTCAAACTATAGGATAAAATCAAATAAATAAATTTTTGGAGATTTGATCAAGGATAAGAATTAGATAAATTATGCAAAAAAGCTAGAAAAGGGGATCATAGTCTAGATGACCAATTTTGGGTGATTACATTTTCCCCTCTTTGACTAATGTGTGATTGGTCTAGGATACATTACTTCAAAGAATGAAGAAGCCAAGATTATAGAGATACCTGACTCTAAAGAATGAAGCATAGAGAGATAGTAGATCCTAAATGCACAGTCTATTAGAAAAAACTACTGAACATCTAGAGAGAGAAGAGACAATATCAATACCCAAGACTAGCACTAGTATGTCAAGAAAATAAAGTAGATATATCAAGAGAAAATAGATAGTTGTAGAAGAAAATAATATGCAACAATGAAAGCATATTCATGTCCCTTCTAGATTGAAATCAAAATGAGATAGAGGAGATGCAAAAATATGCAAGATTTGATCAAATTAAAACAAAGAAAAGTTCATGATGATAGATAAGAGATTAAGACCAAAGAGTGATCACCAAGCAACGAAGATATGCCCAAGTTGGACTAAGTTTGACCAAGAAAGATAAAGCATAGGAATTAGGTCAAAGCAAGAAGAAAGATGAAATTAGATAAAATAGAACTAAAAGAGAAGAGTGGAAGTGAGTAGAAATGATGAAGAAAGGAATAAATGATGATTGCCCCAACAAGATTCAAAATTTAACTTCAATAGGTTATCCAACTACATAGAAGAAGGAAGAAATTTTGACTAGCAAGATGGACATGAATTTGGATTTTGATCTCGAAAATTGATCCAAGATGTCGAGATTAGAAAAGACAGGTCAAAAGCATAGATGAGATGCTAAGATAGAAAAGAAGAGAGAAATAGGAAAGAAGAGATAAGATAAGATGCAAAAGAAGCAAGAGAAGGAAGAACACAATTAGCTGACATGTTCATGAAAGATAAAGAAGATAGCTCTCTCAACATTAAAAATGCAAAGCTAAGCTATAATGAACCCTAAAATGCAAGCTAGTATGAAAGTGTGCAATTGCAAGGGTTACATAAGAAGGTCCTAGTTTTTATCATTGAGCCTTATTAGGGGAATTAGAAGATCATACAATTATCACTAGTATAACTAGGAGGATATGAATATGATCTATATTGGAGCCTAATCTAAGCACTAAAGACATGTAAGTCAAGATGCCTAATGTAGTTGGATTCCCTAGGTTTAGTGTAGCAAGATTGTGCTTTCATTGAAACACAAGAAAGTCGAGATAGCCATAAGAATGCACTTGCAAAATAGATAAGGATGGGGCCTTTGAATTGATCCTAAGTATCCATGGGACCATGAAAAATTCTTAAGACAACTAAGATAAAATCAAAGAGAACAGCCATAGATAGAAATCAAAAGAAAACATGCCCCATCCCCCCAGCTCTCTAGTCCATGACATCTTTGAGAGACTATTGGGGAGCTAACACTCAGCAAAGAAATTGTCATAGGAAACACAAAAAGATAAATAAATCCAACAATTCTTAACAAGTTATTAGTTTAGATGAGTGTAGAAGTCATATGACTGTCTCTTTAGGACTCAAGTCTATCGATGAGAAGTATTGCAACATCCTAGACTATAACTAAAGCATCTGATAAGTGTTGAAAAAAACTTAATGTCAAGGGGGGTGTTGAAAAACACTATTTCAAAGAGCTACTAAAGAAATACCAATGCAACAAGGAAATCCTAATAAGCTATGCAATTCATGCCCCCTAGACCTAGAAAAGAGTCATTTCCAATCTTGGCAAGGAAAAGCAAGATGAATGGTGGATGAGCACAAAGCAAGCTATAGATAGAGATAAGTACAAGGGTCTCAAGTAGTTTTTGTTTCTAGGTTTTCACCACTTGGAAGTATTTTTTTAGGACTTTTTTCAAGTTTTAAAAAAAAATTGAAACTTTTTATTTTTTTGGTGATACATCAAAGCACCTATTACTAGGTTCTCATTAAGATGATCATTTTTTCAAGACATTTTATATTTTTTAAAGGTTTTTTTCAACATCATATATGATTTTTTGAGATTTTTTAGAATGATTAAGAGATCAATAGTTCTCATGCAATATTACATCATTTTGTTCCAGTGTCTAGCAAGGTGTAGGACATGATGGAGTAGCAAGCTGGTGGATAAATAGAGATGGATAAGAAAGGCATATGAAGAAAGTGAAAGTTATCCTCAAGGACTAAATCCTCAAGAGTACCCAAGCTAGGGAAAGCATAAAATAGCCATATGAAACATGTGTTGGAAAATCCAAGAAAGCCAAGAAAAGAGATAGCATGTAGGATAAGTATTTAGATCCAATACGTGAGATAGCATACATGGTAAACAATGGAAGTTGATAAGTGAGATAGCATATAGGATAAGCAGTGGAAGCCAATAAGCAAGATAACATGAAAGTATATAGTCTAAAAGAGTAAAAATGTCAAGAGGCCCATGACAACCATGTTTTTCTTTAATGTGACCAAGACCAAGGGGTCAACAAGATAAAATAGAAATGGGATAGAAAAATAAGAATGAAGCTAGATATGAAGGCTATGAAATAATGAGAAAACACAATAGGAAAGCTAATGGATAAAATAGCCAATAATCAAGGATAGTGCAACATTGTCAAGATTAAAGATGAAATATTGAAAAGATAGATTATGGAGGAATTACACATGATTCTTATTTTTGAGGTTTTCATCATGATACTTATCCAAGGTTCCATAAGAAGTGGTTTTCAACATAGGATGAATTGATTTCTCTTTACTTTTTCCACCAAGTGATTTTCACCAAGGCACATTTTCTCTTTTTTTTTTCATTTTCTTTAAATTTCTTCCTTTTTTGAATTTTTAGAAAGAGCTCATTCATTTTCAATTTGGATAGTGCTCCTATAGGAAGGATAATTCATGATAATCCAAGACCATAGAAAGGTATGCTAAAAGATGCTAATAGGGTTATGAAAGAGAGATAATAGTAGGATAAGTATATGGAGGATAAGAGCTCATGCCTTGAAAGGATTGTATGAGTATGGATAGTAAGTAAAGTGTATATTAGAAAATATTGCAAAAGGGTAGGTGAAAAAGTGGGAAAGATCAACATTGGCACACACCTTGGAGGGTTTTGGAATGATGGAGGGATCATGGAGGAAATAGATTAAGGTTTAGATGTATGAGGTCATAGAAGAATTTTAGAATAAGATGGATTGGAAGCCTGAATAATCTTTTGAGGAAGATGTTTGGACAAAAATGGAGTGGAAGCCTTCCAAATATTTTGAGGAAGATGTTTGGAAGAAAATGGAGTGGAAGCCTTTGGAAGATTGAATGTCAATTTAGATTTGTTTTCAATGTTGAAGTCTTTAAAAAAAGACTTGGGAATCCATATAGCTTTAGATTTTCCTTTGGATACTTTAGAACAAATTTCTTCACTAATGGGTTTAGGAACCCATATTTTCTTTGATTTCACTTTTTGAATAGTGGACCTTTGTGGTCTCTTAAAAGTCTTTTTCTTTCTTTGAATTCACATGTCGCTTAGATAGGACATAGTGATCTTTGTTTGTAAATGGATTCATGTGTTTATTCTTAAGTTGGTCATCCAAATTGCTTTTAAAATACTTGGAATTTGTGGATGAAGAAGGATGATATGATTATTTTAGATGGAAAGGTGGATGTAGACGGTTCAAGGATGGGTATCTTTGTTGATCTTGAGGTATGATATGAGAGCTAGGAGTGGAAAAGTAAGGAGATGAAGGAACATAAGACACCAATATGGAAGGAATATTTGAAGGTTTTAGCTCAGATGGATAAGGACCAAGGATAGAAATAGGAGATTCAAGGGGATGGTGAGTAGTGATATCAGCATCTTTAGAGTGAGTAACATGGCCAAGACCATAAATAGACTCATGAATAGATTTGATAGGAGAAAATATTGCAAGATTTTTGGAAGAATAAATGCTGATGATATTCCTATGGGGGAATATTTTAGATATGTTACTATGATGATATGTTACATTCATGATTGAGTTTATTATTGATGTAAACATAACAAGTTTATGTGTTATCTAATAGAAGAACAACAGAAAGATCAAGTTAGTACAGATGACTAGTTCAATATTCTAACTATCTAAGGTTATGGGAATTACTTCTAAGTATCTAGTATATGTAGCTAACATTGAAAGATGAAATGATAAGTTTGGAAGAAGTTATGTAAGTTTTGGTGATGTCTATTCTAAGATAGCATTTACAGAGGCATGTTCTAGTAAACTTGATATATCTCTTACTAGAATTGTTATTTTGAGAATTGATTTTGAGGATGTGTAGAATGCATGTTGGTGGTGATGTGGCTAAGCTCACACATCATAATATTGCATGTACAAAAATTTATTCAAGTGTCAAGGTGGAAGATTAATGTTATCACTAACTGTAATGTGTTCTTGATGTGGTCCTATAATGATTAATTGAGAAGGTCTAACAGCTGACTCAAGGAATTTTTTTATGAACTTTGTATAAAGGAATTACATTTTCCTTTATCTAACATGGATATGTATAGATGAGGATGATATTTGTAATAAACACAAGAGTGAAATGCAAAGTTGAGTAGAACAGAGCGAAAGTGAAGAAAACTTCATTGCCGAGGTTTTGTTGAGTGATCTAAGGTTTGATATTTGGATTTGAGGTTAGTTACCTAGTCTAAAAGGTCTAAAAATGGTTGGTTTAGTTGATATAATAAAGGAAAGAAGAACATAATAGTAGATGTCATGTTTGAGTAGTGAGCTCTTCTTGTAGTTGAAATTGCATGTTTGGACAGTGGGCTCTTCTTGCATACATTGTACTAGAACTCCTAACAATGATTCAAAGTCTCCTAATAGGGACTCTATGT
Organism: Cupressus sempervirens; assembly: GCA_028749045.1. Lineage (NCBI taxonomy): Eukaryota > Viridiplantae > Streptophyta > Pinopsida > Cupressales > Cupressaceae > Cupressus > Cupressus sempervirens. The sequence continues at coordinate 1,052,507,749 of CM053785.1, forward strand.
ACTAAATTTTGTAATAGACTCCTAAGAGGGTCCATCCTCTAACAAAGAATATTTATATTAGTACATCATATTGTGGGCATTATTCCCACCAGGATTTTCCCTCTAATCAAGGGTTTCCCTAGTTGACATATCCAGTGTAATTGTCTATGTACATCTTGTTGTGGTTTCTATTTACTATGGTTGAATGGATAATATTTCTTAAGGATAATAATTTTTTTAATTTTTGGATAAAAATTTCATGCCCCCCCTTTTAGTTATCTTGGTGGACTATTGTTTCTAACAATTGGTATTAGAGCATCAAGTCCTTGAAGATAATGTTTAACAACTTTGGGAGATCCATGGAAAGCATGTTCAGGAAAGATAGTCCTAAGTCTGGCAGAGGAAATTTTGACACCTAGATGGTAGAAATTCTTGTTGAGTTATTATATTTGTGTAAAGAAAAGAGCATTCAATTTTTAGATCCAGAATCCTTCTATTGTATACAGATGAACATAATCCAAAGCAAAGATAGATCCAGATCTAAAGAAGACATAAAGATAGATAAAGGTATTGATCTACTTACAAAGAGAGAACCAAAAGGTATGAAAAAATTTGTTTGTTGGACATGTAAATAATTTGGTCATTTTTCATCTAGATGTCCTAAGAGATTAAGGAAAGCTAGAAAAAGTTTACCTTTTGATCAAGTTGAAGAATTTAGAGCAAATATGGAAAGATCCTTGAAAGACTATGATAATGAGGCTAGATTGATTAATAAAAGGGAAGTAATGGAAGAGACAACTTTGGTGACTATTATGGAAAGTGTAAATGTGAGAATTGATGAGAAATTTAGGATACAAGAGAAAATAGTTGATTACAATTTAGATGATGATGTTGTTACTAAGCCAAGGAATGATGAGGTATTTCTTGAGACTAACAATAATTTGTAGAATAAAGGAGAGTCGAGGTAGGAACATAGCTCAAAACCTTTGGTAGAGCCAAGAGTTGAGATAGCAACTCCTACTTCAAGAAAGAATATGATAAATTGCCCATCTGAATAGATAATCAAAAGAAAAGATAAAGGTGTAATGATAAGAAGCAGAGTCAATGAAGAACTATGTTTGAAATCTCAAGTTGAACCTAAGACTGTTGATGAAGCATGTAAATATGATTACTAGAAACAAGCTATGAAAGAGAAATTGGATCAAATACTAAAGAATAAGATGTGGGAATTGGTTCCTAGAATAGCAGACAAGAATGCGTTAGGAATTAAATGGGTGTTCAGGAAAAATATGAGTGAACAAGGCAAAGTTGTAAGGAACAAGGCAAGATTGGTATGTAAAGGTTACTCACAGCAAGAAGGAATAGATTATGATGAGACCTATGCTCCAATGGATAGAATAGAAGTAGTAAGATTCTTAGCTTATGTAGCACAAAAGAAATTCAAATTATATCAAATGGATGCCAAAGAAAAGAAGTGTACATTGAGTAGCCTGAAGGTTATCCTTTGATAGATGATAAGGACATAGTATGCAGATTGAAGAAAGCATTTAATGGAATGAAACAAGTAATGATAACCTAGTATGAAAGGTTGGACAAGCATTTGACAAAGCTTGGATATAGAAAAGGTATGGAAAATAGTAATCTATACTAGAAAGAAATTGATGATGGTTTGATGATTTTGGTAATATTTGTTGATGATATCATATTTAGAGGAAATGATGAAGAAAGTGAGAAGTTTGCATAAGAGATGAAGAAAGAATTTGAGATGAGTATGATAGGAGAAATGAAATATTTTCTAGGATTGCAAATTGTATAGAATAAAGAAGGAATATGTATTTCTCAAACTAAGTACTTGAAGGATTTACTAAAAAGGTTTTGTTTGGAAACATGCAAACCCATTGGAACACCTATGGTAATTGGACACAAGTTTTCTATAAAGGATGAGACACCTATTGTTGAGCAGAAGAAGTATAGATCTATGATTGGAGGTTTTTAATATCTGACTCACACAAGGTTAGATACAGTAAATGTAGTTGGAATTGTTGCAAGATTCCAAGTTAATCCCAAAGAAGCACATTATGTAATAGTTTAAAGGATTTTTAGATATCTGAAGGGAACATCTAAGTTTAGATTGTGGTATGAAAAATCTAATGATTTTACTATAATTTCTTATACTAATGTTGATTGGGTGGGCAATATGGATGATAGAAAGAGAACTAGTGGTCAAGCCTTCTTTCTTGGAGGAATATTGGTTTCTTGGTTGAGCAATAAGCTAGATTGTGCATCACAAAGTATAGCAGAGGAAAAATATGTTGTAGTAGCAAACAATTGCAATCAAGTTGTTTGAATGAAGTAGATGTTGAAGGATATAAGGATAGAAATTAATGAATCTATTGTCATACATTGTTACAACACAAGGAAAGTAAATATGTCTAAGAATCTAGTGTTGTATTCGAAGACTAAGCATATTTCAATTAAGTATCACATGTTGAGAGAGAAAGTCATAGATAAGGAAATTAGATTGGAGTATGTAAGCATGAAAGAAAAGATTGTAGATATATTCACTAAGCCTCTTCCCAAAGATACTTTTGAGTATTTGTGAGGTATGTTAGGGGTTATGCCCCTCCCTACATCAGAGTAGAAGATGCAAGAGTGTATTAGTCCATTGTAATAGAGCACTATTGTTGTCTAGACTAAATGTTGATGCTTCCTATATGGGGGAGTATCTATGATTGATAGAGTCATCTAGGACTCTTGTTGGATATTGTTTTAAATGGTGTCTTTTGATAGTTGAGCTAAGTAATAATTACTTGTTGTAGAGTTTGATGCAGTGAATTTGGTTGTTGAAAACTTTGACATTAATGTTAATGGGGGAGAAGTTTGACATGAAAAACATCATGAGGAAATCATGTTTGGGAGAAGAACAATAAAATTTACAACATGGAATGTTATTTTGATGGAAAGCATATTAAGGTATATCAATGCGGAAAATGATTGATGAATAGGATTTGCAAGAAAGATGAACAATCTTTTGTTGGTATTCTTGGAATTAGATGTTTTTCATCTATGTTCCCAACAATGCCAAAGTGGGAGATTGTTGCAAGATTGTTGGAAGCATGAATTCTAATGATATTCCTATGGGAGAGTATTGTAGATATGTTACTATGATGATGTGTTACATTCATGACTGAGTTTGTCATTGATATCAGCAAAGTAGTTTTCTATGGTATTTAAAAGAAGAATAGTGGAAAGATCAAGTTAGTACATATGACTAGTTGAGTATTCTAACTATTTGAGGTTATGGGTGATACTTTGAGTGGTAGAAATATATATGATAAGTTACTGAGAAGGGAGGGGTGAATCAATAACTAATAAAACTTAATCCTTAATTACTAATTAATCATTCATGTGTATTATGATCTGATTGTGTGCATGAATAACTGAAAGCTTTAAAAAAATTCATAACATTTTGAAACACAATTAATTTGGTGACCCAAAAACCTTCCAAATATAAAGTAAAATTGGGGTGGGGATGATATCCACAAGCTTTAGTACTGAAGTATAAAGCTAGCCTATTAAGGCTTACAATGATCACTTTTAATGATTTTCCCTATTAGGAGCAATAAGGACTATTAGGTCCACCTTGCAAAAGGATTTATGAACATACAATGAAGTATGCTCTTGTTAAAGAGATTTACAAAAGATTGTTAAGTTTACCTTGTGAAAGGATTTAACTAATCGACCTGTTAGGATGAAATAGTGGTTGATCTCTAATCTGCACCTGGGTTTGCTAAATGAGATTCCTTTGAGTGTTATGATCACCTTGTTGTGATAGATAAATATTTGCTACTCCTTATACTATTGTAGCCTTCTATTTTTCACTTCTACTCTTTTCTCCTTGTTATCTTGCCTCCATTCTATATATATTGATGTGATACAATACCTTACATATATACCAATCCAATTTACAAATCAACAAAGTTGGCTACAATACAAGTTTACACAAAATAAACAAAGTCAGCCTAGCTATAGGAACTCAAGTTCTAAAGACTAGCTTGGTGAGGTTTTGATACTTAGCATGCACTATCAATGCTTGGCATTATCATAAATTTGGTAGACATAGAAGCTAGGTCCATAATGATCACTTTCAAGTAGTCTAAACTCAATCTACAGTGGTGACTTGGTGAATACTATGAAACTTAGCATATAAACTAAGTCATTTGATTCATACTACATAGCTCAGTAAATGCTATCACTATGAGCTTGGTATCAACTAAGTCACTTGGTTAACATTGAGTGGCTTGGTCAACACTAGATTCACATCACTATAATTGCAAACTTAATAAGCACTACACACCTCAGTTTGTACTGAGGAACTCAATAAACCTTATGAAGCTTAGTTACACTGTTGATCACCATCATGGTAGAAACTACTCGGTGCAAACTGAATACTATCTCTTGAATTTGATAGCAACTGTCGAACTCAGTAGAGTTTGAAATGCTTGGTCAATACTATTAACTATAGAATATACTTAGTAGATACTTGCAATCTAAATAAGTGTATGTCACCAATAACAAATATGACTGTAATGTCAACAATCTCCCCCTTTGGCATTAGTGACAAAAACACTTATCAGTCAAAACTGAATTAAAAAATTTCAAGAACACCTTTTATTCGTCACCTTGTGACTCCAACTTGGTAGAGTACTTTTTTTTTGATATTTTTCAAAAAAAAAATTGCAAGAGATATATCTCTAAGAATCTGTACATATATAATGCTCCCACTACATATATACTATATACTTTACATCTGATATGTACATTTTCTCCCCCTTTATGTATACATCTTCTCTTTTACAATATACATATTCTCCCCCTTTGTGACATTAATGGAAAAGATTTATGCTATATATTATACAGTAATTTCAAAATGTGACAAGAAATCTAAATGTATCTTTAGAATTAGCACCATTGTCTTGTCCCAATCTCCTGCATGTGTGCAATGCAACTTGAACTTCTACTAAAAGTTCTATCATTTGATCTACAATTGAGAAGTTGTAATCATGGATGAGCATTTTTGCATGTGCAATATGTTTTTGCAATGTGTTGATGTTTGGGAGAATCATGCCCTGTATGTTTATCAATGTAGCTCTTATTCTGGCTTCTTCTCTTAGCAATTCTACCTACATATCAGTTAAGAATCTAATTTTTGTGTAGTGGATAGAGCTATAACTTGGGTCAAGTCGCAACTATTATGCACTTGCCAGAAGTTTACTATCATAACTCATAGAAAGTTTGTTGTAAGAGGGAGAAGTTTTCTATCAAAAGAAGTTGTTGCAGCCAAAAAAAAATTGACAAAGGGACAAACAAAAGGAAAAAAGAGTTCACACTGAGCAAGGTAATTCTCATGGATGAGAATTAGAATGAAACTAAGGATATGATCCTTATTTTATTCTTGCTCTAGAACTTTCATTGTGTTATGACATGTTGTGTTGCCATCAATACCAAAGAGGGAGATTGTTGAAATAATTAATTAATTGTGCATTGTCTTTGATGTTACACAAATGTCATATCATTATTAGTTAGTGTATGCCAAACTCACTCAAGTAGTGAAGATATTTTTCTATCTATCGAGCATTCTAGAGTTTGCCTAGTTTAGAAATTAATGTCAATCAAGCTCACTTGAGTGCCAAAGGAAATTCTATAGAAGATGAGTGTTAACCAAGCTCACTCAGTTAATAAAAGAAAAGTTGGATGGAACTAGTGTTAATCAAGCTCACTTGATTACCAAAGGAACTTTTCAAGTATGTAGTGTTGACCAAGTCTCACTTGGTTAACATAGAAAAATCATTTCTAAGTTAGTGTCCACTGAGTAGGGTTGGCTAATGATGAATTTTTTTATTTTGGCATATTGAGTTTAATTGATCAATTTGATGGTTCTATCTAACTCAAGAGATGAATATTAAGTATTCTAAGTTATATTCTAGCCAACTTGACAATGTGTAAGATATAAGTAAAAGGTCAAGTTGAGGATTTGAATTTATAGAAGTGTGAAAAGTGTATGTGTATTTGATGATGCTAAGAGGAATTGAATTAGAAGGATAAATAGAATATCCTTGTGGAGCTGAAAATATATATTCGATCAAAAAGGATCAAGTATACAAGCTAAAATTGAGATCTATAATCAGCAATTCAGTTGCATCTAAATTAGGTCATTTCATTGTTACTCTCTAACCATTGTAGTAGTGATCTAAATCTCTTAAAAGAGTTTTCTTAATAGCCATTTGTAAATCCTCTAACAAGATGATAGTTTTATTGAATTGTTTAAAGACCTCTAATAAGGCCACTCCTAATAGGGTGATTAAATCCTCTAACAAAGTCACACCTAAGAGTGTATTTTGTAACCTTTAACAGGGTTGGCTTCTAACAGGGCTCACTTCATAAGGGTGAAAATGGTAACTAGTTGCAATTGGTGGTTTTTTTCAAATTGGGTTTCCACATTAAATCTTGATATCAAATGTGTTCATGCTATTTATTTTCTTTGCTTGCAAGTAAGTTAAAGTAACGATAATCACAAATAAAATCTTAAGATTTGCATGTTAAGTTGTCACCAAGCATTCTTAGTGTTTACTAAGTTACATCATTTTCTTGCTTGTCGAGCATCAGCAGAATTAAGTTGTGTCAAAATTATTTTGTACTAACATCTAAGGGATCTGGGATTTATTTTTGTAGTAACTAATTCACCCTTCCCCTCTTAGTTACTTGTCTCATATTTCCAATACTAAGTATCTAGTATATGCAATTAATATTAGAAGATGAAATGATAAGTTTGGAAGAAGTTATGTAAGTTTTGGTGATGTCTATTCTAAGATAGAGTTTATAGAGGCATGTTCTAGTAAACTTTTTATATCTCTTAGAAAAATTGTTATTCTAAGAATTGAGGTTGAGAATATGTAGAAGACATGTTGGTGATTATGTGGCTAAGCTCATGCATCATAATATTGTATGTACAGAAAGTTATTCAAGTTGTAAGGTGGAAGATTAATGTTATCACTAAGTATAACATGTTCTTGATGTGGTCATATAATGATTAATTAAGAAGGTCTAATAGCTGACTCAAGGAATTATTTTATGGACTCCACATAAAGGTAGAAAATTTTCCTTTATCTAGCATGGATATGTATGGATGAGGATGATATTTGTAAGAAACACAAGAGCAGAATGTGAAGTTGAGTAGTGCAGAGTGGAAGTGAAGGAAACTTCATTACTAAGGTTTTGTTGAGTGATTTGAGGTTTGATATTTGGATACAAGGTTAGTGACTTGGTCTATAAGGTCTCATAGTGGTTGATTCAGTTGATATAACAAAGGAAATAAAAACATAATAGTAAATTACATGTTTGAGCAGTGAGCTCTTCTTGTAGTTGAAATTTCATGTTTGGGCAGTGGGCTCTTCTTGCATACATTTTACTACAACTCCTAATAGGGTTGGCACAACTCCTAATAGGGTTAGAATCTCCTAATAGGGATTCAAAGTCTCCTAATAGGGACTCTATGTACTAAATATTGTACTAGACTCCTAACATGGTCCATCTTCTAACAAGGAATATTTATATTAGTACATCATCTTGTGAGCATCATTCCCACTGGGGTTTTCCCTTTGATCAAGGATTTCCCTAGTTAACATATTTGGTGTAATTGTCTATGTGCATCTTAGTATGGTTGTTGTTTACTTTGGTTGAATGGTTAAGTTTTCTTAAAGAAGATAAATGCTTTTATTTTTGGATAACTGATTCACACCCCCCCACCCTCTCAGTTATCTTGGTGGACTATTGTTTCTAGGGGATGCTTTGATCTTGACATGTTTCTTTAGATAGCATAGGCATAGAACTTTTCTCATGATTTTTAATAAACTAAATGGAAGTAGTGAAAGTGGTGTCTTGATCATACTTAGGAGGTAGATAAGATATAGGATATGGAATAGTGACATCTTGAAGGAGATGAAAGGGTGCTTAATCTTTATCTTTCTTGACATTTATAGTTCTATCTTTTTGAGAGTCCTCTTGACATGGAGCCACTTTAAAGAACAAGAGATAATTAAGAGGGAATGGAGTAGATTTTGGAGTAGACATCGTATTGCATGAATGTTGAATATATTAGCCTTAGTAGCATTTAAAAGGTTTACAAACAAGTGAAGGTTAGCTTGAGTTTCTTTTAGAGGTAGCCCTTCAGGGTATGCATAGTCCATATGAAAAGCATTAAGTTCTTTGTTTGATGGAAGCAAGTTCAAAAGATTTGAAGTTTTAGGAAGTTCATGCATGTTGGAATAAGTGGAGGTGTCAAGGGAATCACTACTAGAAATAGGTTCAACAACATGATCTTGCTCAAGACAAGTATCCTCATCACATGAGTCATCAGGTGTTCAAACATCAACAATCCCACTATCAATAATATATTGAATTTTATGTTTCAACTCAATGCAATATTTAATTTTATGACCTTTTTTTCTACGGTAGTTATAATAGTGATCATCACTCCACCATGGAGGTTTGATTTTAGGTTCATAAGGTCTAGAGTTGTCTGGTAATGTGTTGAACTTATTATCAAGAAGTGTTTGCAAGATGGCATCATAAGAATCTTCCAAGTGAGGAAAGGTTATCTCAAGAGTATTTCTAGGATCTTCTTATTTTTCATCATGTGAATAACATACATACATGTCTTCATCATATTGGTCAAGGATAGGCTTATCATGAAAGTTTTAAATATGATCCAAGGGAGTTTTACTTGCTAGCTCTCTAAAGAGGTCTTTATATCTAGTAGGATGAAGAAAATTGATATCTTGGAGTAGAGCATGTAGACCTAGAAGAAGATGAACCATGTGTATATTAAGAGCTTAAGAGAAGCTCATGTGATGATTCCATTCTTTCCTCTAACCTTTTCTCAAATTTAGACTTCATTTCTATCATATGCTTAGTGAGATGAAGGTAAGAAATATTATCTATCCTTTCTAGTCCTTTGTATTAAGAATATAGGTCTTGAAACTCTTTAGTAGCATAGAATATATCATGATTATCTAGACTTGGTTGAGGTTTGGTAACACAAGGTTTGAAGCCCATAATGGTATAGAAAATCAAGCATGGAGGAGACTAGAGGAAGCTAATAATGTGACACAAGTTAACTTGATGTCTAAACTAGAGAGGTAGAGTGTTCATTTTTCAAAGAGAGGTAGAATTGAATGAGTGATGTGTCAAGAAAAGTGCCCAAGTAGCTTACAAAACTAGTGACTTAAGTCAAGAGCTAGGCAAGAAGCCAAATAACTAAATAGATAGAGCAAGTGGGGTGACAAGTGAATAACTTTCCCAACCCAAAGGTATAGTTAATAGATCAAGGTAACCTTTCAACAAAATATGATCCTAGAAAGAAGACATAGACCATGAAGATGGAAAATACCAAGAGTGTTAAGACCAAAGAACCACTTTAAGCATGTTCAACCACTAGAGACAGAGAAAATCAAAGTCAAATGATGAGACTCCCCTTAGCAATAAACACAAGAAAAAATGTTTTGACTTGGTTGAAAAATTTGATAGCATAGAAAGTCCAATTTTCCAAAGAAACATGTGACACATGGAGTAGTCTTAAGATAATAAACCAAGGGACGAAGCAACTTTTCATGATACAAGCATATGTGAGGTCTCAAAAGAAAGCCCTAGAACTATCATCATGTGTATGTTCAAAAGATTTTCATGAGTCTTTTCAAATGTGAAGACACATTCAAAGAAAAAATACCTAAATTCATGGTTCATTACTCAAAAAATTTGCCTACGCTTGATGCCCCCTTACCTCACATAAAGTGGTCTTCCACAATAGTGTTGGAAAAATGTTCAGCACTCCCCTTGGGATTTGTGACAATGGCTTAACTACCCATTTTGTACTATAAGTTGAGTGGTTGTATTGAGCATTCACAAATTAGTCTTTTGGTGCAACAACAACCACATTCTAATAAGTGGTATTAGATCTTGGTCACAAGTTTGAATCCTCACACCCTTAGGTAACACTGAGGGGGATATTGTTGGAAAAAATTTTAGTGCTCCCCTCAAGATTTGTGATAAGGACTTAACTACCTCCTTTCTACTATAAGTTGTGTGGTTGTATTGAGAACTAATAGATTGGTCTTTTGGTGCAACAAAAATCCCATTCTAACAAGTAGATGTTGGACTTATCAAAGAAATGCTAATGACACAACCAAAGGGACACAAATGGTGAGTGTAAAATCTTGGGGTGATTTGAGTAATCCACTAGGATTGATCATTGCACCAATGTTGAGTGGTAAAAGAGGGTAGCTTCTAATTTTATGGTGTTTAGAAAGGGATTCCATTTTTAATACTCCTCTTGCTCCCAATATAGGACTCCTTACCTTGTGGAAAGTAATGCACCTCATAGCAGCAAGAGTACCTTAAGCATTCTTATCTAGTGATTACCTCATGGTCCGAATCACACAATTAATCTCACTAGATGAAGATAAGAAATATTTCTACCAAGGCTTTGTTTCCTTGATAGCCTTGAGTAAATAGTAGGTTGGAAGAGTCAGATTCACTTATCCCCACTTGGGTCATTCCTCTTGATTACTCAAAAGTAGGTCCCTTAAAGGATTCTAAACTACACAAAAAGGATTCACTTTCAAAGGTCAATATTTCTAATTCAACACAAGGGTGAAGATAATACTCTCCTATTCCAATCATTTCCCTCAAACACACCAAGAAGCTCAATTAAACCACTAACTTTGAAAATCTAAAGGTGAGTAATTCACCACAAGGGTATACCAAATGGAAAACTTTAGTAAAGTAATTATGTGCCTAAGTTTTTTTTTAAATAATCTAATACTACATATAAAAATAACTAAAGCACAAAAACACTTTTTGGTTTATTTGTTTATTTTCTTTAGGCAACCCTGCAAATGAGTGTTAGTAGCCCTTTTTGTAATTTTTATCTTTGACAAGAATTCCCTTTAAGAATGAAATGAGAAACTCCCTACAAAAAAACCAAGGTTAGGGCATAATAACCAAGTAAGACCTAAAATACAAAGTGATTAGTTACCTCAAAAATTTAAGTTATCTTTTGACCAAGTGTATGCAAAAAACTCTCATTTCTACTCTTTGTTTTTGACCTAGTCAACAAGATTGGACTTTTTTTCTATGGTTTTAGCTCCAAAAATATAAATTCAAAGAAGATATCCCTACTAAAAACCAGAGAAATTTCTGAAAATATAAGAAATTCAGCCACATATTTTCATTTGTGCCCTAGAGACTCATTTTCTCAAAATATACCAGATTTTTCAAATTGAACTATTGAGCCCTAATATGACCTCTAAATTAAAAACACAAACAAAAAAGCCCTTATAGAATTCAAAGAACTTTTCAAAAATGTAAAAATTTTAGAAAAATTTACTTATTTGCACCCTAAAATGATATTTAATGAAAAATAAAGAAAAAGTCATAATTAACCCAAATCAACTCAAAATGATCTAAAAATTGGCCTAAGACATCTCGAATGCATCACCAATATTTATTTAAAAAAAGAAAAACTAAAATCTAAGTGGTTTAGGAATATGATCAAATCTTTAAAAATATAGAGTTTTGGCCTTCAAACCAATCTAAACAAGGGTTATCCTTAAAACCAAAGTGAGAACCCTACAAAACGACTTGGTTAGATATAATATGGTTTTGTTAAAAACCATAAATGATAAATGAAACTGAAATTAAAGCAAGAAAATGGAGCTAAAAACTTGGCTCTAGCCCCATGATGGGTGCAAAAAAATGTGTGTACAAAAAATATCACACTTCTATAAACCATTATTCTTGAGAATACCCATGAAAGAGAGCATCTCAAGAGGTGGCTTATAGATCTCTATCTATAGCATGCAAAGGTGCAAAATAGTAGTAGGATGGCTCTCAAATGAAGCAAGTTATGCAACCCTTGCAAGGTGCACCATAGAATGAGAGATTCAAAGAGTAAAGGAAAGAGTGCCAATATTCAAGAATTTGGAATGAATGTAATGCAAATGAAACCTAAATGAGAGAAACTAGAATGCAAGCTCAACTAGAAAATAAGTATCAAAAACTCTATCTAGACTAGATTATTTAAGCTATAAGTATGGAGAGAAACTAGAATGAATAAGAAGCATGAATAATGGAGAATGGAAGATAGAAGAAGATGAGCTTCATAAGTATGAGATCATTAATCATGACGCATAACGTTAGTAAAAGAGTCAAGTTTTAAAGTGAGGAGAGAGTTCTCCCTTTTAAAGAGAAATGGATGATAGGGATAATGAGGCAAGATGCATGTGATCAAGGGTGGAGTTTGAAAGTGGGAGTGATCCATGTGCACAAGCATTTCCACCAATCGTAGTGCAAATTTGACTTTTGTCCCCTATATGGGACAAAAATGTCTTTTCTTTTACTTTTAAATAAGTGAAATGCTTTTTTGTGTTCAACTTACGATAAAATATGAGTGGGTGATTTTATTTTATTAAAATGGGGACATGTTCTTTTAATTAAATATGAAATTAGGATAAAGTAGTCAAACTATAGGATACAATCAAATAAATAGATTTTTGGAGATTTGATCAAGGATAAGAATTAGATAAATTATGTAAAAATTCTAGAAATAGGGTTCATATTCTAGATGACTATTTTTGGGTGATTACGAATGCCTCTTCTATCCTGTGTGGAACCCATATTTTTGTCTACTTATTTCTTTACTTGCTTCTTAGAAATGGGCACAATTCTATTATTATTTAGTCTTCTTAGTTTTTGAATTAATTCATTTGTAGTCATTACAGGTTGGTTAACCATCCAAAATATGGTATCATGTACTATGTTCAATAAAATCTCAATCAATTTGTATTGATTAGATTCCTCATGAAATATGCACTACAAAATGTTTTGTTGATCTAGATGTTAAAATCCTTCCTTAAATGTCTTGGAATTTTTGTAAACTTCATCTAAGTCTTAAATTATCTCCCTATCACTAATTGTCTCAAATTTATAATGGATGTATACTCTAATATCTTGATGCAAGGAGGAATTATGACCAACTAGGTCCAAGGTACACCAAGCTATCCAAACCACCTTACAGAGTAAACACAACATAAGCAAACACACAAAGAACAACACCAAGGATAGAGAACAAATTTTTTTATCGATTTACCAAATGATCTTCACACATGCCCCACTGTAAGGCCTTATGGGTTACAACCAAATACAAAAATGCAACTTCAAGGTCTATAATACAACTTCAAATTCACAATATCTTCTCAAAACTCTCTAAGTCATTTTTCTTCTTTAGTCCTCCTCAGTTCTACCCTACACTAAACCAAATACCTCTACTTATACTTATCAAAATGGCTTATAGAAGATTCTAGAACATTACATAAAGAAAGGATAGCCTCAAAATGGTCAAAAATCAACCCTATCATTAAATTAATGATCTAAATTAAGTACAAGAGTCAGATCAAACTAAGAACCAAAACATAGAAAACTTGTTCAAAGAAGGACCTGAGCATCAACCAAAAAAAGGTTCATTGGGTGCATGAAGGAACACTCAGTCATCTTTGAACAACTAGGTTAACCCTAAAAGAACTTGGTCAACACTAATCAACTCAATTAGCATTGAACAACTCGGTCAACACTACTCTTGAAAAAGACTACAACTCGAAAAGCTCAAAAAGAACTTAGCCAAAACTATAACTTGGCAAGCACATATCAAATAGGTTAACACTAAGGAGCTTGGTCAACATAGCTAAACTCTGTTAAACTACTAGAATGATCTGTGTTGCATAAAAATGTAACCAAGGAAATAACACTAAGCAACTAATGCACATTCCTAAATTATCATGAAAAACCTCAAAATATGAAAGAAGACATGTAAAAGAACAAAAAAATAGCACTATGCAAACCTCATGAAATCATAAAGTGTAGATGATTTCATTGTTCAAGGATGTAGTTGCTCACAAGTCCAGCAGCATAACAATAAGGTAGATAGTGCTTCCTGAGAATGAGGAGAGGGCTCTCCTTTTATAGGAAAATGGATGGCTGAGATCGAATGTAAGATGGAGGGCTAAGATCTCTCAGGATCAATGAGGTGTCAATGAGGTGGAGGACAAGTAGACTCCACATGGATTAGGGTTTTGACCATTCAAAGGGGGCAATATGCTCACACATGTGTGAGCAACCTTTGATGGTGACATGTCAATGACGGGTGTAAGAGGTGTGTAAGATCATGTTTTCTCACACATGTGTGAGACACCTTTGAAAGTGACATGATCAATGAGGTGTGAGAAGCATGGCTTCTCACACATGTGTGAGACAACTTGATTCTCATGCAAGAGGACAAGTGTGCAAGAGGCATGCAAAATATGAGGGATGAGGAAAGTGTGAACATCTCTTACACATGTGTGAGAACACACTTAGGATTAAGAGGTGATTAGCTAGGATGATTAGGAAAATAAAGCATGATTAGGAAGTGGGTAGGTTTAGCAAGATGGGTTAGGTAGGATAGTGAGGTTAGGTGAGGGTTAAATGTAGGAGCCATGTAATCAAATAGGATTAAATTTAATATTTAATTCCAAGAGGGATTAGGCAAGGATTAATTAAGTAAACAAAGTACTTAATTAAAGGGGATGGGTTAGGATTTAAATAAATCTTAGTTTGTTTAAATCAAGAAAAGGTGAACATAATTAAATAAATATAAAATTTATTTAATTAAAGGTAAGGGAATTAAATAAATAATAAATATTTATTTAATTGGTCACGAAATGGGTTTTGGACAAATTTAGGTGTCTACATGATCAAAAGTGTAGAATTACAAGGCAACCCAAGATGCTCCTACATCAGAAAACTAGGGTTGAAAGAAATAATTCTCCTAAATCATGTGAGTATCACAACATGAGCTGAATCCAACTTAGTTTGAGAAAACTATGTAGCATCTTCAACTGGTATATTCTTCTACTTCACTAAATACTCAATAATATTTTCCTCTTGTGCTCTTACCAACTCTCTGATCCAATATATATTCAACCTCTTCAATATGCTTCTTAGGATAATTATTTGATACATTAACTTTATTATCTGACTCATGATACTTATACAAATTAGTAACATTGAATATAGGAGATATATCCATGTCATTAGGTAACTCAACTTCATAAGCATTACTACTGTCAAACTTCTTCATCTTTAGCTTATTGTATGTTCCAATAGGAAATCTACCTTTCTTCAAATGAACCATTACCTCATCACCAACTTCAAAAATATGATGTCTTGTAGACTTATCAACATTCTTCTTATATTTTTGATTACTTTGTTCTACCATCAACTTCACTTCCTCATGCAAAAACTTCATAAAACTAGCAAATTATTTCCCTTAAGCACTTCTCTTCTCTTCACCAAAAACATCTCTCAAATCTAATATTTCTCTAGGCTGCATTTTAGTAATAATGTCAAAATGTGTTTTCCCTATACTCTCATTCACAAAATTATTATATGTAAATCTAGCTTGTGCTAATACCAACTCCCAATTACTTGGTTTGTCTCCAAGTAAGCATCTTCGCAAATTACCCAAGCTTTTATTCACAACTTTTGCCTATCCATCTATCTATGGATGGAATGTAGAACCAAATCTTAACTTAGTATCCATCCTCTTCCACAAAGTCCTACAAAAATAACAAAAAAACTTATTATATCTATCAAAAATGATACTTCTTGGTAATCCATGCAATCTAACAATTTCTTTGAAGAAATTTTTAGCAACAACTGGCTAATTGTGATATGTAATTATTGTCATTAATGGCAACACATGATGTACATGTTGACAAGAAACCTCAAAAATAAATATACCTAGTGGTTGATAATCAAAAAATTGTCTTAGTATAGAATTTGGTTTACAATAGTGTATTGTTTTGATTATAACATGTTGTAGACATCATATTATGACTAGAAAAGTTGCATGGAGATAGTATACATGTTGGCAATGATGTGTATAACCTCAAAAGTTTGTATGGATTGTATCAAATAGAGATAATCATGTTTTGATGAAGTGGGACAATAGAATTGAAGGAAAGAATTGTTTTGTTTACAAAATAATTACTTGTCCAATTAGGGCTAACATCCTAGATGTTTACTCTAACTTGGAAAAGTGAATTGTGGTCTTAGCCAACCCAGCAATAATTTGTGTAAAGGAATGGTATTTATGCAAAGGACTTTTTGCAATAAGAAGGTGTGCAATTGTGCTTGTAAGAGCTATCTTGAAAGATTACAAAGTTAGCAAACTTTTGTAAAAGTGATATATGCAAAGTTTTATATGAGTTATCTGGTGATTTTAGATTGAGCTAAAGATCAAAGATGAGACAAGGAAAGAAGAAAATAATAGTAAACTACTTGTTTGAGTAGTGAGTTCTTCTTGTAGTTTAAATTACATGTTTGGGCAATGGGCTCTTCTTATATACATTATACTATAACTCTTAATAGGGTTGGCACAACTCCTAACAAGGTTGGAATCTCCTAATAGGGATTCAAAGTCTCCTAATAGGGACTGCTTATATTGAATTTTCTCATTGACTCCTAACAAGATCCATCCTCTAAAAAGTAACTTATATATCAGTATATTATCTAGTGGGTACTATCCCCACCAGGATTTTCCCTTAGCCAACATTTCCCTAGTTAACAATATGGTGTTATGAGTTATCCTTGTGCATTGTTACTATTAATATTTAGCATTACTTTATTGATTTTTTATGCATGTTTTAAAGTAAGTAATAATATCTAGTTAGGGACTAGAGTTTGTACAAGTTTGATTCACCCCCCCTCAGTATGCCCTATTTCTAACAATTGCTATCAAAGCCCAATTACTTTGAAGAGGCTTGACAACTTAAGTAAGATCCCTATGGATATGGAACAATTGATGAAGAACCTCAAAGAAGCTTTTGAAAAAATTGATCTCCTTGCTGAAGAAAGAGATAAGTTGAAAGACAGATATGGAGATTCCAAAGTATACATTGGTTAGTTGAAGGAAAATATTGAACATCTAAAATCAAAGCCTAAATCTTCTAAATCTAGAACTAGTGATGATGACTATTGAAAGTTGAAGATGGAGTACAAGATCTTGAAGCATGAGTTGAAGATTACAAATCTGAAGTTGAATTTAAGAAATGATCCTAGCAAAGTTGAATCTAATTTGAAGAGTGAAAATGTAGATCTAAGAGCACGTCTAGAAAAGAAAACATCTAAGTTTGAAACATTGAAAGAAGATTATGAAGAACTCCATAAGTATAATACTATTGTAAAAGGTAAATTGACACAATGCAAATAGCAACTTGAGAAACTAGAGAAAAGCTTGATGATTCAATGTCAATGCAGAGACCTACTTATGATAAGACTGGTCTTGGTTATCTAATTAACATGTCTACAAAGAAGCCAAAGATTAGATTAGATCTAAAATAAAAAGACAAATTTGATGATAAGATTGAATCTAGTCAATCTTTTGAGAAACCTAAAGAAGTTGAGCAAAACAAGGAAGTTGAAATCTTGGATGAACCAAAGCAAGTGGAAACTCCTAAGGCAACCAGGTATGAATTTAGAGGTAAGTGACTTTTATATAATGAAATAGGTAATATGAAAAGAGATTGTACTAATAGCTCATTTAATCATGTTAAGGACTTTTATTGTCATAATTATGATGGTATGGATCATAATGCAATTTATTGTAGGAAAGCTAAGTATGCTAATGATAGGAGAAATAATAGAATGTCTAGAAATACTAATCCTATAGATAGAAGAAGATCTAATGAAAGAATATTGAGAGAAAGAAGATCTTATGAAGACAAAAGACAAATCATGTGTTATAAGTGTAAAAACTTAAGACACATTTCTCAGAATTGTCATGCACCTGATGATCAAAAGAATCCTAGAAGCAAAGCACCTATATGTCAGTTATGCAATAACTTCAAAGACACAATGAATAATTGTAGAATGGAAAAAAACTTTGAAGATAGAAGGAACAATGAAATAAACTTTAGAAATGGAAGGAATGATAGAAGGAACCGGGAAAGGAACTCCAAAACTAATAGAATCAATGAAGAACAAAGAAACATTATGAGTGAACTTTGAGAAGAAATTAATGAAGCATTTGTGAAAGGACCAGATATCTCAAAAGAAAAGTTAAATGATGATGAGACAAAAAGATAAAAGTCAATTGTTGAGTTTGACTCAATTAAGTTATTTTAATCTTGTTCACAGCATCAAAATTTGAGAACTTCATTCAAAGACCAAATTAGAGGTAGCAAAGTTGGGAAAAGTTGTATCAAGTTATGTTTAGATGGTACCTAAGCTCACTTGTGATTTGGAGTTCATCTAAACAAATTATGATGAAATTTAGAGTTAATGGTATTGTAATAAAGGTTGATTCTATAGAAGAAGATGAAAAGTATGTTTTTGCAAAGAATTTCATGATGCAAAGTCTTGAGGATGATTGTCATGATAGAAGGAGGCTATAGTAAATCTTGGGTGACATGTAAAGATTGGATAGGTGATTTTGAGTAGTTATGTGATTACAGAATGTAATTGATAGCTTTTTCATAGTTGCAAAGTACACAATTAATACAAGTTCAAGTTAGGAATAAATGGAGTATAGAATTGATTTTACTTCATTTCAAACACATTTGAAGTGAAGAGCATTCAAAAGAAACTTGTTAGAGTGATTTTGAAGCAAACCCTATTTTTAAAAAGAGGTAATTTATCATTTTTCACAAATTTATCTAATAAAAGATATTGTTGATAAGAATTATGGATATCTCAATAGTACATAATGTTAAGAATGAGGATAGACCTAAGTTTAAGATAGTTTTCATAAAACCTAATGATGAAAACCCTAACTTTGTGTTGTCTATCACTCTGAACAATGTAGTTTACCTTGAAGATGTAGAAAATTAGTCAAATTGCAAGTTTGAATCAATTGGTAGTGACTATATGAATAAAGATATGGAATTGATCTTCGACCATGACATGTCTATGAAGCCTAGATTTGAACATTTAAAGGAATTAGACTTGTTTAATTATCATTTCTACCATAAGTTAGATGTAGATGAATGGACTCAAATCATATTGAATAATATACATGATGAAAAACTATGGATGCAAGATAATGTAGTACACATTTTTGTCAACCTTATTCATGAGGTAACTAGTCTTAGCAAACAAGGTAGTGTACCCATAGGTGAGAAGATAGTTAAGAAGAAAGTGGAAAGTTACACTAAAGTAGTATACAATGGGAAGGCTATGGTAATCAGCTCCATCAAACAAGATGATGGATATTTCCTAGAAAAATTATTGCTTACTCAGTTTGTGCAAGTTCTAAGATAGATGAACTTTCAATAGGATTTATACATGCAGCATATAAGATATGTGTTGAGAAAGAGCAAGTAAATCTAAGTGAAATACTGAGAATGCAACTCTTGGAAAACCTTGAAAATATTAAGAGGACAAAGAATGGTGTGTTCAGATTCTAGTCATTGATAAATCACATATTCTTTCATGTGTTTAAGAGATTTCCCTAATTATCTATAATAGACATAATGAGTAGTGATAGATGCACTATGGAGAAGATTATTGGACAGTGGAAACCTAATTATGAAGATTTTTCAAAATGACATGAAACAAAGATTTAGGATTGCACCTACAATTCTAGATAGATTCAAGGAGGATATGTGTATTCTAGTTGATACAGACCAAACTTACATTCAAGTAGTGGAACCTCAGGAGACATTTTTGGATCCCTTGAGCTACAAGTTGAATGATGATGTTGCAATTGGTTAAATTGATTTTTTTTTAAATTCAAAGAAAGAAAAAGTAGAATACAGATTTGACATGTATGATGAGATTACACAAAAGGCTCATCAAGAAACCTTGGAGAAGGAATCACACAAAAAGGTTGAGTCAATCATGAAGAAGGCACTATCTAAGGCTAGAATGACAGAGAGTGAATTTGAGGCTGTGAGACAAACAATGAAACAAGGTGTACCAAACATACAACCTTTGATGATATCTATTGCTAAACCATCTTCAAGAAAAAGCATTCCGTATGCAACAACGTCTAATGTTCATCCCAGTGAATAGAAGAGAAAATTAGAGAGATTGTGGAAGTAGTATCTTCAAAGACTAAGAGAGTCAAACAACTAGCCATAGGACCTAGTAAGAGGAAGAAAACATTGTTGACAATTGATTCAAGTGATGAAGAGGTTGAGGAATAGGAAACCAAGAAAGAAGAAAAGGTGACTCCACCTAAGCTAGCAATAGGAAAATCTAGGCAACCCTAGAAGCTGAAGATTGAGAAGATTAACACATTGATTTCCAATAAGGGAAACTATGTTCAAATGACCAAGTTTTATGATTTATATAATAATTTTGAAAAGGATCATATTGATATATCTACTATAAGACATATCATAGAAAATGATCTAAGTTTGAAGGATATTGAAGGAATAGTGAACAAGAAAGTCTATGAGAGACTTATTGAGAAGAAGACTCCTATGAGAGAAGAAGACCTTGAACTTTGGAAGTCTATGCTGAGGACTACATACAAGACCGATGTTGAAGGTGAAATAAAAGAATTGTTGAATAAACTTGCACCATACTTGAGGAATAAGTTGAGGCCATTCTTATTCATGGTTGGTGAAAAGGATAAGTTGAGAAAGGAGACAGAAGAAGCTATTAGTAAGATGTTGTTAGAGTCATAGGTAGTATCTCCTCCAGCTCCTACAACAAAACTAGTGTTACAATTAAAATTGATGATATGAATCCATTTGGTGGTTTTTAATAAAATGTACCAAATACTAAAGCTATTGAGGATAAGTTGAAAAAAACTAAAGAAGAGAAGAGGCTACTAGAAGTTGAAAAGAAGAAGATAGAGGAAACCAAGCAAAAATTTCTTGAGGAAGACAAGAAAAGAAGATGAAGAAAATAGACAAATTATA
This sequence comes from Cupressus sempervirens, assembly GCA_028749045.1. Taxonomy (NCBI): domain Eukaryota; kingdom Viridiplantae; phylum Streptophyta; class Pinopsida; order Cupressales; family Cupressaceae; genus Cupressus; species Cupressus sempervirens. The sequence goes on from CM053785.1 coordinate 1,052,528,748, forward strand.
GAAGAAGAAAGGAAAAGGAAAATTGAGGAAGAAGAAAAGAAAATATTGGAAGAAAATAAATAAAGAGAGGATAAGGAAAAGAAAGAAGAAGAGGAGAGAAGAACTAAAGAAGCAACAAAGAAATAGAGGGAGGATGAGACTAAACCATCTAGTTCATCTACTCCACTCTATCTTACTAGTTTAGTTACTAATGATAATGATCAAACAGATCTAATTTCCTCCTTATCTAAACTTATACAAAAGAATTAAATGGTGAAAAATTTTCAGAGATCATTAATAGAAGTGACAAATAGACTACATAACACTTTGGTAGGTCAACATACTAAGTCAGATCCTACACAAAGAGCACAAGAAATGCTAAATTCATTTGATGAAGAGTTCACAAACTTGTTGAATGTTGCAAAAGTGAAGGCTCAAATTTCCCATGATGCTAATCTATTTAGCACCATCTACGAAAATATCAAGAATGACTTAGTCAATCTTGATACATGTATAAAAGAACTTTGGAAATGCTAGTAGGAAGGGAAAGATTTGTATGTTTAGTGTACTTTATCATATAGACTAACTAAATATTTGGATAGTCAAATAGAGATAAAGATGAATGAGCTAGAGGCTTTATCTAGCCAAATCCAGCATCCATCTAGAAAAGTTGATGTTTTTGAGAGTCAAGTTGCCAATGTTCATAGTGACATTAGGATACTGGAACTTTAGAAAGAGCATATTTTGAAGAGAACATCTTATTTTAGAGAATCCAATACTATAAAGTTATTTTTTTTGAGAAGCAACTAGAGGAATATGTCAAGGCCAAGGACACATTTACAAACTTTTTATATTTAGATATCAATGCAGTTGAGATTGCATCATATGCATAATGTGCAATTCTCACATCCCAAAGAGACATGGAAAAAAGATATGGACAATATAAAGACTATTTTTGATGATTGTATGAAGATTATTTCAGCATAAGGAAGGATGGCAATTTTTTTAGATAGTTTTTGGACAAAATCTTGACATTTTGACCTTTGTCATTGATGTCAAAGGGGGAGAGATTCATGTGAAAATTGTAGACATGAGATTTTTGGGAGAGATTCATGTGAAGATTGTAAAAAGTGTAAAGTATATTGTAAGGGGGAGCACATATGTAAAGTTGAAAAAATTGTAATAGATGTAAGGTGTTATTAACTTCTGTTTTTGTCACTTAGCCAATTTTCCCTATTTTGTTGCCATCAATGCCAAAGGAGGAGATGGTTGATAATTGGCTAATTGTGATATGTAATTGTTGTCATTAATAGCAACACATGATGTACATGTTGATAGGAAACCTTGGAAATAAAGATACTTAGTGGTTGGTAATTAGAAAATTGTCTAAGTATAGAATTTGGTTTACAACTATGTATTGTTTTGATTATAACATGTTACAGATGTCATATTATAACTAGAAAAGTTACATGGAGATAGTACAAATTTTGGTGATGATGTTTATAACCTCAAAAGTTTGTACAAACTATACAAAATAGAGATTGTAGACACCTAAATTTGATTACACCACTTTGGTAATCTAATTTAGCCATCTCTAAAGGCATCATTAATTAAATTCTTATTTAATTAATCCTTTGCCATCCCTAGCTGATTAATTTAATTAATAATCTATAGTCCTAATTGGTAAATAAAATAAACCTATTATTTATCAATTAAATCCTATTCTTCTATCTAATTCCAAAAATCCCCATTTATTAAATAAATCTATTTGATAAATAAAATCTTCAAATCTAAAAACCCCTAACCTATCCTAATCCTCCATTTAGCCTAATCCACCCCATCCACCCATACTAACCAAGCTTAGCCACTAACTCACCCACCCTCATTAATGCCATCCACTTGCACATCTCTAACATCTCTAATATAATCCTAAACCCAAGCCTAATCCACCCCCTAATGTTGTCACATTCCTTAAACAAGTTTAAGACTTTCCTAATCCAAACCAAAGTCTCCCCTCAAAAATCCCAACCACCAAGTCATGAGTGCTCTTACAAACCATAAAAGACTCTTACAAACCCACTCATGACTCTTACGTCCATCTTCCACACTCTTCCCTCTTCCACACTCTTTCCTCTTACATCTCTCTTACATACTCAACCCCACTCATCATGCCTTTAACCAACCCTTTACCCTACCCTCTCACACTCATCCTCCTTGTGACAAGTGTCACCTTCCCATTGGTACTAAACAAGCACAATCCATGTGCTCTCCTTTGAGTGCATCCTAGCCCTCCTTAAGCCTTCATCCATCCTTGCATCTAAGCCCTCCATCCCTCTACCCCTTAGCCTATAAATTGAATCCCATCCCAAGCCATTTCATCAACAATCTTTGAGCTAAAGTTACCATTCCCTTTTGAGAGCCAAAAGCCATACCCATACCCTTATAATGCCAAATTGAGAGCTCACAAAGCTACCAATTTGCTATTATCCATCTCCACCATTGAAGCAACTTTGAGCATTTGAGCATACATCCACAATCTACACATAGACACATCTCAAAAACAAGAGAACAAATCTCATTGAGAGAGCCTATCCATGGCTCACATTCTCATTTGAGTTTGTCTTCTCTTTGTCTCTCTTATATGTTATGTTAGTTTAATGTGTAAATTCTTTCATTAGATTAGTATTTCTAGCACATTAGATTAGTGTACACAGAGATAATCATATTTTGATGAAGCAAGATAGTGGAATTAAGTGAAAATTTTATTTTCTTTACAAAACAATTACTTGTCCAATTAGGGCTGACATCCTAGATATTTACTCTAACTTGGAAATATGAATTGTGGTCTTATCCAACTTATAAATAATTTGTGTAAAGGCATGGTATTTATGCAAAGGACTTATTGCGATAAGAAGGTGTACAATTGTGCTTGTAAGAGCTATCTTGAAAGATTGCAAAGTGAGCAAACTTTTGTGAAAATGATATATGTAAAAATTTATATGAGTTATCTAGTGATCCAAGATTGATTTTAAGATTAGAGATGAAACAAGGAAATAAGAAAATAATAGTAAAATGCTTGTTTGAGCAGTGAGCTCTTCTTGTAGTTGAAATTGCATGTTTGGGCAGTGGGCACTTCTACATTATATTACAACCCCTAACAGGGTTTGAATCTCCTAACAGGGATTCAAAGTCTCCTAATAGGGACTACTTATACTAAATTTTCTTATTGACTCCTAACAAGGTCCATCCTCTAACAAGTAACTTACATATCAGTATATTATCTAGTGGGTACCATCGCCACCGGGGTTTACCCTTGGCCAAGGTTTCTCTAGTTAACAATATGGTGTTATGAGTTATCTTTGTGCATTGTTACTATTATTATTTAGGATTACTTTATTGCTTTGTTATACATGGTTTAAAGTAAGTCTTGTTGGAAATTAAGGTTTGTAGATTATCGATCACCCCCCGCCCCCCCCCCCCCAGTAATCCCTATTTCTAACACTGATGTCTTCTTACATGGTATGAAATGAGCTATCTTAGAAAATCCATCCACAACAACCAATATTAAATTATACCCTTTAATTGTCTTAGGTAATCGAAGAACAAAATTCATATTGATGTTACTCCAAGGTTTCTAAGGAACAAAAATAGGTGTATAAAATCTAGTATTATGAGTTACTCCTTTTGAAATTTGACAAACTCCATAACTCCTTACAAACTTTTGAACATCCTTATACATTCGCAGCCAATAATACTTATCTTTCTAAAAATCAATGTCTTATCAATTCCAAAATGTCTAGCCAATCCTCCACAATTATTTTCCTTAATCAAATTAACTCTCATAAAACTTCTTGGTATACATAACTAAATTGCATTGAACAACATACCTTCTTGAATGAAATAATCATCATACTTACTGATATGATCTAATAGATTTTGTTATCTACACTCTCTCCATGCCTCAAAAAAATCAAGGTCAATATCATACAACTCTTTCATTTCATCAAAATAAAGAACTTCAACCTTCATCTCCATCAACAAAGAACATTTTCTACTCAATGCATCAACAACTTGGTTAGTAACTCCACTTTTATGCTTAATCACAAATGTGAAACTCTACAATTACTCAACCCACTTCATATGTTAAACTAGAGACATAATGTCTCCTTAGGAATCAATAGACAACACAAACTCCTTAGGAATCAAATAATATCTCCACTTCATCAAGGCTTGAACAATAACATAAAACTCTCAATCATACATAGAATACTTCCTTTTAGCATTATTCAACTTCTCACTAAAGAGAACAAAATGTTTTCTTTCTTGACACAATATAGCTCATATTGTACTGCCACTTGCATCACATTCAATTTGAAATACCTTATTGAAATTAGGCAAAGACAATAGAGGTAAACTTAGCAACCTTTTTTTCCAAAGTCTCAAAACTCTTATCAACTCCATGTATCAACTTAAAATATTTGTTCATCTCCTCTCATTGTCTTAGTCATAGCATTGCAAACATAACTAAAATTATCTATAAAAATTTCTTATAAAAACTAGCCAAACCATGAAACGATCTTACCTCACCCGCATTCTTAGGTGTAGGCCATTCCAAAATTGCTTTAACCTTCTTAGAATCCATTCTCAAACCATCATCTAAAATCACAAATTCCAAATACACAATCTTCTCTTGCATAATGGAATACTTTTTTACGTTAATCATCAACTTATCTTCTTTCAATCTCTACAATACTTGCGTAACATGCTCAATATGTTCTCCCTTAGTCTTATTGAATATCAAAATATCATCCAAATAAACAATCACAAAATTACCCAAGAATATTTTGAGAACTTCATTCATCAACTTCATGAAAGTACTAGGTGCATTAGTCAAACCAAAAGGCATTATTGACCATTCATATAAACCATCTTTTGTCTTGAAAGTAGTATTCCATTCATCACCTTCTCTAATTTTGATATGATGATAACCACTCTTCAAATCAATCTTGGTAAAATATTTTTCTTCACTCAAACAATCTATTATGGCATCCATCCTCAGTATAGGAAACCTATATTTTATTATGATCTTGTTAATAGCTTTGGAATTAGTACACATTCTCAATTATCCATTCTTCTTAGGTGCTAATACAATAGGTACAACACATGGACTTAAACTTTCTCTGATCAATCCTTTTTGTGACAACTCATGTACTTGCTTGTTAAGTTATTTATTCTTGGTAGGTGTCAATCTATATGGTTCTTTATTTGGTAATCTAGCTCCAGGAATTAGGTCCATACAATGACTTATACTTCTTACTGGTGGTAAACTATTAGGTATATCTTCTACATCAATATCTTTATATTCATTCAACAAACTTGCAATTTCCACTAGCACTCAGTCAATACTACCATTGTCACTCAATTACTACTAACTATTGCTACTCAGTCACTACTAACTAGCACTCAATTGACACTATTTTTTATCACTCAGTTTCTACTGGCACATCTTAGTATCCTAGGAACTATGGTGAAACAAATTTGATTCTTCTTTATTTCCTTTTCAAATTTCTTTTTGTTAACCATGCAATTTCTCCCAATAGTCCAATTAAACTCATCTGGACTTTTAATTAAATAAAATAATACTTGTGAATTAGTTATCCAACAATTAAAACATGTATTATCTTAAAAAATCTTATCCATTCAACTAAAGTAAATAGAAACCATAACAAGATGCACATAGACAATTACACTAGATATGTTAACTAGGGAAACCCTTAATCAGAGGGAAAACCCTAGTGGTAATGATGCCCACAAGATTATGTACTAATATAAATATTCCTTGTTAGAGGATGGACCGTTTTAGTAGTCTATTTCAACATTTAGTACATAGAGTCCTTGTTGGGAGACTTGAAATCCCTACGAGGAGATTCTAACCCTATTAGGAGTTGTAGTACAATGTATGCAAGAAGAGTCCACTACCCAAACATGCAATTTCAATTACAAGAAGAGCTCCCTACCCAAATAAGTAATTTACTATTAAGTTCCTCTTTTCTCTATTCTATCAACCAAACCAATCATTGTTGGACCTTGTAGACTAGGTCACAAACCTTGAAGACTAGGTCATGAACCTTGGATCCAAATATCAAACCTCAGATCACACAATAAAACCTCAACAATGAATTTTTCTTCACTTCCACTCTACTCTACTCAACTTCACATTCTGCTCTTTGTGTTTCTTATAGTCATCTCATATCATACTTTTAAGATAAAGTAAAATGTCCTTCCTTTATATTGAATCCATAAATCAATTCCCTAAGTTGGCTATTACACCTTCTCAATTAATTATTATAGGGCTACATTAAGAACACATTACACTTAGCGATAATATTAATCTTCCACCTTGCAACTTGAATAAATTTCCATACATGCAATATTATGATGAGCAATCTTGACTATGTCATCATCAACATTTCTTCTACACATCCTCAACCTCGATTCTTAGAATAACAATCTTGCTAAGAGATATAATAAGTTTACCAAAACATGTCTCTATAAACTCTATCTCAATATAGACATCACCAAAACTTACATAACTTCTTCTAGACTTAACATTTCTTCACTTGAAGTTAACTTCATATACTAGATACTTAGAAGTGTCTCCCATAACCTCAAATAGTGAGAATACTTAACTAGTCATCTATAACAACTTGATCTTTCTATTATTCTTCTGCCATATCATACCACAAAAAACTACTATGCTGACATCAATGACAAACTTAGTCATGAATGTAACATATCTACAATACTACCCCATAGGAATATCATCAGCATTCATGTTTTCAAAAAATATCCCTTTGGCATTGATGGCAACATAGATGAAAAACATCTAGTTCCAAGAATACCAACTACAAAAGACTGTTAACCTTTCTTTTCAAATACTCTTCATCAATCATTCTCCTAGATTATTTTCTTCTCTCAAACATATTGCACTTGTTCCTTCTTCTCCCTCATGATGTTTTTCATGTAGTACTTCTCCCCCATTGATATCAATGTCAAAGGTTTCAGTATCCATCAAACTTCTACAATAATTAATTCTTACTAGCTCAAGTGTCCAAAGACACTACTCAAAAACAACATTCAATAAGAGTCCTAGATGATTCTATCCATCATAGATACTCCCCCATACAAGAAGCATCAACATTCAATCTAGACAAATAATAGTGCTCTATTACACTAGATTGATGCATCCTTGCATCTTCTACTCTAATGTAGGAAGGGGCATAACCCCTAGCATACCTCACAAATACTCAAAAGTCTCTTTAGGAAGAGGCTTAGTGAATATATCTACAATCTACTCTTTAGTGTTCACATACTCTAATCTAATTTCCTTTTTTGCAACTTTCTCTCTCAACATGTGATACTTGATAGAAATGTGCTAGCTCTTAGAATGCAACATTGGATTCTTAGACATATTTACTATGCTTGTGTTATCACAATGTATGACAATAGGTTCACTAATTTCTATTTTGATATCTTTCAACATCTACTTCATCCAAACAACTTGATTACAATTATTTGTTGTTGTAACATATTTTTCTTCTGTTATACTTTGTGAGATACAATCATGCTTCTTTCTTAGCAAAGAAATCAATCTTCCTCCAAGAAATAAGGCTCCACCACTGGTGCTCTTTCTATCCTCCATACTACCTACCCAATCTGCATTAGTATAAGCACTTAGAGTGAAATCATTAGATCTATCATACCACAATCTAAACTTTAGTCTTCCTTTTAGATATTTAAATATCCTTTTGACTACTACATAATGTGCTTCTCTAGGATTAGCTTGAAATCTTGCAACAATTCCAACTACATTTTCTATATCTAGCCTCGTGTGAGTGAGATATTGAAAACCTTTGATCATAGATCTGTACTTCTTCTACTCAACAGTAGGTGTCTCATCCTTTGTAGATAACTTGTATCCAGTTACCATAGGTGTTCCAATGCGTTTACATGTTTCCAAGCCAAACCTTTTTATTAAAACCTTCAAGTACTTAGTCTAAGAAATAAAGATTCCTTATTTATTCTATATAATCTATAATACTAGAAAATATTTCATGTCTCCTATCCTACTCATTTCAAATTCTTTCTTCAAGAAAATTTTCACTTTTCTCATAATTTCCTCCAAATACGATATCATCAAAAAATATTATCAAAATCATTAGTCCATCATCAATTTATTTCCAATAGAGATTACTATCTACCATACCTTTTCTATATCCAATATTTTTCAAATCCTTATCCAACATCACATACCAAATTTTGAGTGCTTGCTTCAAGCCATACAATGCTTTCTTCAATCTACATACTATGTCCTTGTCATCTATTAAAGGACATCCTTCAGACTATTCAATGTATACATATTCTTCAAGTTCTCCATTTAAAAATGTTGACTTGACATCTATCTGATATGCTTTGAATTTATTATATATTGCATATGCTAAGAATAATCTTACTACTTCAATTCTAGCCATAGGAGCATAGGTCTCATCATAGTCTATTCCTTCTTGTTGTGAGTAACTTTTACATACCAATCTTTCCTTGTTCCTTACAAATTCTCCTTGTTCATTTATATTGTCAAGAATACCCATTTAGTTCCTATCACATTCTTATTTTCTGCTCTGGGGACCAATTCCCATGTCTCATTCTTTACTATTTGGTCCAATTCCTCTTTCATAGCTTGTTTCTAATGATCATCTTTACATGCTTCATCTATGATCTTAGGTTCAATTTGAGATATCAAAAATAGTTCTTCATTGACTTTGATTCTTGTCATTACACCTTTATCTCAACTTCCAATGATCTACTCGGGTGGATGATTCTTTATCATATTCTTTCCCAAAGTAGGAGTTGCTATCTTAACTCTTATCTCTATTGAAGGTTTCAAGCTTTATTCCTGTCTTAACCCTCCTTCATTATACAAATCATTGTTAGTCTCAAAGAATACTTCATCATTCCTTGGTTTAGTAACAACATCATCATCTAAATTGTAATCAACTATTATTTCTTGTATTCTAAATTTCTCATCAACTCTTACATTTGCACTTTCCATAATAGTCACCAAAGTTGTCTCTTCTATTACTTCATCTCCATTAACCAATCTAGGCTCATTATCATAGTCATTCAAGAATCTTTCCATACTTGCTTTAAATTCTTCAACTTGAATATAAAGTAAACTCTTTCTATTTTTCCTTACTCTCTTAAAACATTTGGATGAAAAATGACCAAACTCTTTACATGTCCAACAAACAAAAATTTCCATACCTTCTAGTTCTCTCTCCATAAGTAGATCAATACCTTCCTTTATCTTTATGTCTTCTTTGGATCTAGATCTATCTTTGCTTGAGATTTTTTTCTTTTATATATAACAAAAGGATTCTTGATCTAAAAAATCAATGCTCTTTTCTTTACACAAATCTGATAACTCAACAAGAATTTCTACCATCTGGGTGTCAAAATTTCCTCTGCTAGACTTAGGACTATCTTTCATAAACATGCTTGCCATGGATCTCCCAAAGTTGTTAAACATTATCTTCAAGGACCTAATGCTCTAATACCAATTGTTAGAAATAATAGTCCACCAAGATAACTGAGAGGGGGGCATGAATTTGTTATCCAACAATTAAAAAATTTATTATCCTTAAGCAATCTTATCCATTTAACCATAGTAAATAGAAATCATAACAAGATGCACATAGAAAATTACACTAGATATGTTAACTAGGGAAATCCTTGATCAAAGGGAAAACCTTGATGGGAATTATGCCCACAAGATGATGTACTAATATATATATTCCTTGTTAGGGGATGGACCGTGTTAGGAGTCTATTAAAATATTTAGTACATAGAGTCCATGTTAGAAGACTTTGAATCCCTATTAAAAGATTCCAACCCTATTAGGAGTTGTGCCAACCCTATTAGGAGTTTTAGTAAAATGTAAGGAACAAGATCCCACTCTCCAAATATGCAACTTCAATCACAAGAAGAGCTTACTATCCAAACAAGTAATTTACTGTTAAGTTCCTCTTTCCTATATTTTGTCAACCAAAACAATAATTGTCAAACCTTGTCTACCAAGTCACAAACCTTAGATCCAAATACTAAACCTAAAATCACATAATAAATCCTTGGAAATGAAGCTTCATTCACTTTTTCTCTACTTTGCTCAACTTTGCATTCTGCTCTTTGTGTTGCTTACAGTCATCTCATATCATACTTTTAAGATAAAGGAAAATGTCCTTCCTTGCAACTTGAATTAATTTTTGTACACGCAATATTATGATGAGTGAGCTTGACTACATCATCATCAACATGTCTTCTACATATCCTCAACCTCAGTTCTTAGAATAACAATCATGCTAAGAGATATAAAAAATTTACTAGAACATGCCATTGTAAACTCTATCTCAAAATAGGCATCACCAAAACTTACATAACTTCTTCTAGACTTAACATTTATTTACCCAATATTAACTACATATACTAGATACTTAGAAGTATCTCCCATAACCTTAGATCTTTCCACTGTTCTTCTGTCAGATACCACAAAAAATTGCTATGTTGATATCAATGACAAACTCAGTCATGAATGTAACATATCATCATAGTAACAGATCTACAATACTCCCCCATAGGAATATCATCAACATTCACATTTCTAAAAAATCCATAGGCATAATATCACACATAACTTCATCAAAGTAAAGGCCAATCTTGAACTTCACAATACATTGTTCACTTACCAATATCTTATGCTCATCCTTGATCCATGAAACATGATAGGTTTAGAATGCTTTAGCCTTTGTAAATACAACTTTGTAACCAAATATTTTGATGCAAAATTTAATGAACTTCCTGATGTGAAAACCAATCTTTCTCTCAAACCCTAAGCTCTCTAGGGTCTTCTTAGATCTTTCACTTGACCAAATAGGGTTTCCACACACCCTATGCCTCTGAGGATTCTATCCAATAGATTCTACTGCCACTAGTGGAATTTTGGAAAATAAATGACCACATGACTAAGATGTTTAGTCACAAGACTAAAAAATTTATTCACATGACTAGAAGTGATCAAATTCTAGTAGTATTTTATAATATATAAGTATAGGTGACTAAATAAATGACCAATTTGGTCATCAACTAAAATCACAAGATTAAAAATAGATATGTGGCTAAATAAATGACTAAATATTTGGTCACTAATAATTAGTCACCCAAACAATTGACTAAATGAATGATTGATGGATTTTTTCATTAAATTAATATATTGTTTAACTTTTTAATAAAAATGATGGTTAGAAAGAATAACAGTCGTACATAAGAAAAAATAAGTGTGGAATTTTGGTAAATCAAATATGGGTAATATAACACATATTTAAATACTATTAAAAATTCTAGCATTGTTCATATAAATTGGAAAATATTAGAATAAAGATTGAAGTGGTCAACTAAATATGATATTTTTATAGGAGTGAACTAATTATTTACATTTCATTAATAGTTGAGATATTTTTATAGGAGTGAACATGTTATACTTTTTTTTGTGATCCTATCGAAAAACTTTAACTATGGTTATTTTTAATCATAGATATATTTTTACCAATAGACATGCAGTTAGTATATTCAATTATTATACAACTTACTTCTCATCCAAAATAAACTCACTCATGATTGTTAACATGTTCCATGTAATACTTATTTTATTGACTTAGTAGAGATATGGATTAAGGTAATTGTGATATTAAGTGTCATGACTTGATTTAACAAATGCATACATTTTATATCATCTTTCACATTATTAAATATTAGTCTAGAGATGATTTTTGTACTTTTACCATAAAATAAAAATAATAATGACGACAAAATTATCAACATATAGATTATACTTATGAATTGAACCAATTTATTTACTTTTGAAACAAATAAAATTAGCAATACTTAAAAATCTATTACAATTGAAATGAATCCTCTATAAAGGCACTCATTCATATGCCATAGATAAAAAATAATTTTTTGTCATTAAAAATGTGGTTTTTAAAATAAGCACACAACTTTTGAGTGTTATTGAGTAGATGATGTTACATAATTGTCACACTTTGTCAATTGTCTAAAGATTTCATAAACATGTATTTTACATAAAATACAAAAGATTCTTCAATTATTACTATTTGATTGTTCAATAATAATTGAAATCAACAATCACCAAAGTTAATTAGATAGATTTTGTTAAAAAAGACATCTCTTTGTAACTAGAAATCAATTATATGTACAATAATAATAATATCTATATTTTTTTTTAAATGCATAAAGAATCATGTGCACCCAATTTGTATCAATTTTAAATTATATAAGACAAAGGATCTCTCTCTAATGATCTAGAGATGAATGATCTTACAATGGGAGGCAAACCAAATACGAAGTATAAATCAAAAGATAAAACAAGCCTTGTGTAGTCGAATTAGAATGAATCAATCCCAAACCCAAAACAAGGGACATAATACACTTCTAGCATATGCATATTTATAGTTGGATGGCTTTGGTATTGAAAAAGAACCTTCCTAAATAAATTTGATCTAGGACTCAATAACAATCTCATAGAAGAATCTACCAAAAATAACCTTATATTTTTAATGATATCTATGGATCAAAGTCATCACCAGAGACCTATGAATGTTTCCCAATAATATCCCTCTCAATGGAGTTTCCTTAAATCTAAATATAGTACCTCTAGATTTAAGGAAAGATGGAAGATGTTTTGAAGGGTTTTGAGATTTTAATAGAGATCATCTTTATTTTGTTCATGGCAAGGGTTCTCAACAGTGTTGAGGTTTAAATAGAGATCACTTTCCATTTGATAGCAGTGACAACGATCTGGAAAGGGCTAGGATTTTCAATAGTAACTGTCAAATCATTGATAAGAAGGCTAAGGATTTATAGTAACTATCTATGAGAGGATGCTAAATTCTAAATCAAAAATCTCCAATCTCAGAATCTAATAGGTAAGATTTTAGGCCTAGTAGAGGATGAAGAAATGGAGAGAAACAAATGATGAGAATCTAGAGGAATGCAATGAAATGATTGGCATGAATTCTAAGGATGTTGATTTATTGGATAAGAAAGAGGATTTTATTCCTCCAAGCCTACAAGGTTCCTAATATATGTACTATGAATGCGCATCTTCTAATGATCTACTAGATGTTGTAAGGACTTTTAATTGTGTTAATCTCCCCAGTTTGGGAGAGTTACAATATAATATAGAGCCTCCTCCTTCTCTTGAATGTGCACTACAAATGTACCCATACCCTTGATTTCTTCATCATTGGGCTAATCTACTTTCCTCTGCCACTCTTATATATTAGTCTTAATTTAAAAATTGAGGAAGCCATTGAAAAACATTGTCATTCTACACCAACACCTTCCATATCTACCAAGATTTTTTCACCTCTACATCCTACCATAACTTCATTGCTATGTCATTGTAGAAATGCATAGAAGCTCAAAACAACAACATTATTAAAGTGTACTCATACTTAGATCTAGGCAATGGAGAAAATAACTATGTTTTAGATGAGTTACAAAACATGGATTTGTTGGATGGACCTGATATGTGGGATAACTTTTCTGTAGGAGTCCTAGATGGATTCACCCAACAGATAAAAATATTCCATCTAAAGAGCTACGCATAGTTTTTTTGAGTGGTTGAAGTCCAATAGGAACTCCATATATCCTGAGAATTGAGAAGTATAATAGTCAAAATATCCACTATTAAACTCACAATAAAATAATTAGTTTGTGGGAAAGAATCCATGCTACTTCTTCTCAAGCTCACTCTTACACTTGTGTAGATAATTTATGTATAGAGAAAAATAAAAATTTCTTAGAAGCAACACAATTTTAATGGATGCAAGCTATTATATTTTATTGATCAATATAATCAATTCTACAATGGTAGTGATGTAATGGATGATGGGTTTAAACTACAAAGATGCAATGTCCAAGTTGGTATACTGAAAGACCCATTAATGTTTGTACTAAAAAATAATGCCTTCAATCCTCCACCAACCCCTTCCATGGATACAGTCCATTACCTTGTAAAATATGGATGGGTTCCTATTAAATTAGGATGTAGTGGTTTTAACATCTCCCATGAATGCCAACCTAAAGCACTCCATGTGCCAACATGACTTTCTTATGAAATATAGTATTCTCCACCTATTACATAAAATCCCAATTATATTACATTAATTACCACTATGGTATTGTTGTAGCCTCAACTAAAGAGGAATAAAAGAGTAGAATGGATCATTACTAGCATTCCATGTCTCACCACCATTACCATCTCCACCATTAACCATTGTCTACCCTCTACATTACACTCTAATATAGGTTTAGTAATTAATTTATTTCATATACATATATGTTTATATTTATCTTTATTGTCTACTTACAATTGTTACAGGTTTAGCCTTCATTCCTTTATCTGGAAGAAGGGACATTGCATGTCACATTATTGTGGGTATGAGGTTTTAACCCATTCTCCATTTTGGTCTCACCAAAATTAGCTCTACATCTTCCTTGGTCATGTTCATTTTTTGGTTGAGTTCATTTTCACCATTGACTTGATCTTTCCTAGTATTGGCTCTACACACAGCTTACAATATGTGCAAGCTATATCATCCTTGAAATGTCTCTATGGTATTAAGTTTTTATTTTTCTTTGTCTTTGATTTTAGGGTATTTTATATTAGCATTCTCAAGGTGCATCGGATTTTATGGTCTTTTTTTTTTTCTATGCTAAACTTTAACTCGCTTGAGATGATGGGCCCTATGAACCAATTAATTGAATCCCTTTATTTGTTAGGTTTTACTAACACTCAATATAATCATTAGAATTTTTACATATTTTCATAATCTGTAATGCCCCACCAAGGGATCCAAAGAATTTCACTAAGTTGACCAAACAATTTTTTTTTTAAACATGAAAGTAAAACCATTCATAACATTTGTGGAAGCAATAGCAACAATTCAAATGAAAGTAAACATAACATACATAACAAGTTACATTCTTTAAGATCTCTTAACATTGTATCACATCTAAATTAACCATTCATCTAACATCACATCCTTATGAAATAACAATGATACATCCAATTTTCTTAAACCATATTCAAGTGTCCTTTTAGAATTACATTTCAAATTGCTCAATTCATCCACCGCACATGTCACAAGGTATGAAAAGCTTAAAAGAATATACATCCATGTAAATAAGTACATCCTCATCCAATATTAATCTATGGTGCAATTAAAGTAAATGAAACCATAAACAATACATAATACATCATCATAGAAGATATAAACATCAATCATAAATGATAACCATATATTACAAACATAAATAACTAAGTGCACGGTTCCTCCCAACCGTTAATAGCATCATTAGACCATCGTGGATCCTAGCCATCCTTCCATGTGTAACATTCCTAAGCACCGAAGAGATCATTGGTATTATCATAGTAGGAATGTCACTCCTAAAACATCCTACTAACATGCAAAGTAAAGCATAGGATACCATCATCTAACATATGCAAATCATCAATATAAGAAACATACCAATAAATACATCCATCATAAGGTATATCATCTATCATAATGATCCAAGAATAGAATGAAGATAAATACCAACCAAGGATGCTCCATCCACAATGTCTCGAATGGATCTCAAATGATAAGAGTGGAAAAACACTACCACCCGACTGCGTGAAACCTTAGTGGTCCACTCCCACCGTGCTAAGGAGATAATCTCAAGTCCCAAATAGGCACATAACATAAATACTCTCTAAAGCTAGGAATCCTAAAAGTATACTAACTCAAAGGTTCCATCACACAAAATCGACATCTAATTCCCAGAGGCACACAATGACATGTAGGAAACCTACTCTGCAAGCAGAAAAGTGTCATCGCATTTATCACATACAAGTTACCCTGGCAGTTAACTAAACTCCACGGGTCCATACTGATCTCATGCGGCCACTAGTATCCTCTCATACTGATGAGGCATACTACAGAATGCACAGTCGCAACCATGCATTCTCACTACTCCCATCCTAGCCTATACAAGCACTCAAGGTATGGATGAGAACATCAAAACAATTATCTTTTTAGGTTCATTTAATCCCCATTTAGTGTGTAAATGTTATCACTTATTAACCAAACTTACAATGAGTTACCTTGGCAGCCACTTAGGGCCCCGACCCCCATTGCAAGCCACTTCCCAACACTACAAGTAGATTACCTACCCTAAGCTCATGGAATCATAAATCACCATAGTCCTATACAAGCGACTGTAAAGAAAATCCAAAATCATAAAAAAAAAATCATCAAATATCCATGATAAAAGCATCAAATATCCATAATAAGAATCATCAAATCTCCAAGATAAGAATCATCAAATCTCCATGAGCATCTCGAAAAGCATCCATAGAAAATCATGACCACAACAGTTCTCTATTGGAAATTGAAGGCAACACTGATAATCATAAGTATCCATTGGTTCTCAATAACCAAAATATATCTCAAAATAAATCACAATATCCATTGGTTCTCAACAAGCAACCAAGAATATCTCAAAATCATATTTATTGAAGACTCCAAAATGGTTGAGTCAAACATGTCACAACATGACATCATCAAGAAATAAATCCACATTTTAGTCCCATCATGGTGACTAGAAAATAATCCAAGGATAACTGATCGATGACTCAAAAATGATTAGCTCAAGTGTCTCACACACATACATCTTAGCTTCACACATGAAGACTGATGAACAATAACAATCAGTAAATACAAAAATTTCATAGAGCATACAATCACATTACCATGGTTGGGCTTATAAAGATCGAGACCAAATAAAATCAACATACCATCACATCTCATAACCCCCGAGCCTCTAGTAATAGCCTAGGACTAGTCAACACTAGTCAACCCAAAACAAGAAGCATATAAAATACACGACGCAAACACATGTTTTGGTTTACTACAATCTCATAGTTGAATAATGTGTGGAGTCTCAGTTTTCTATTTGCAAGTATACCTCAAGTGTCTAAGTTCATCATTTGACCTACAAGTCAACCCATTTGATCACTGATAGCATTATCCTAAGAATAACTTAAGAATAAATATTTACTCATTAAATTGATCATCATTGACCTTTGATTAACTTGTTCTCTTTATTTAACTAAGATCCATATTACTAATTGAATAACTCTTCCTTATCATTAATTCAACTTTTCATCATAATCAAAGGATCATTATTCGTTTATAAGAGAACCAATTATTAATCTTCGAATAAGAAGAATATAACTTTATTAAATTGATCAATTAAATGAATCAATTCTCATAGGTGCACAATCCATGACCTTTCAACATTCTAATAGTTCTCAATTAGAAACTTAATTAAGTATTACTATAGTTTGAGTCTTTTAATTTAATCATTATCATCATTGACAACCATATAATATCTAAAGTCATAATTCAAGTCATAAGACTTATCAACTTCAATATAGATAATCTACAATCTTGTTAAAAGAATTATATCAAATAAATTTCTTTTACATAACATAATTATTAATTAAATCCAATTAACTCTAGTTAATTTATTTAATTAATAATTTCACAACCAAACCATCAACCTAATGAATACTAGTTGACTAATAACTAAAAGTCAGCCATACACAAATATTCATATTCATAGTTCAATAATAATAAATTGCTAATATTTAATGACAAGCTATATTGTAAATTTTATTAATAGATCACATTCATCATTCTTTATGAATACTAATGTTTCCTTAATTAATTCGTATTAATGATGGTCATTTCAAGATAAATCTCAATTGCATAATATAATTATATTGACAACTCAATGAATATTAATTGAATAAAAAATCAATCATACTTCAAACCAAAAACTAATATCTTTTTACAAAACTTTAATCATTAAATAATCTCCACTAGATTATCTCTAATCAAATTTGTTGATAAATATTTAAACTATTATTTATTAATAGTTTGTTAGACCCAACAAACATTCATAAATAATAAATTCATCAAACTATATTTCCATAAACCCCATTAGTTAATATTTAACTAACCTTTAAGACATATCAATAATTTATAAGCAATATAATAATTCAAATCGTAGCTATGTTATAACAAGGTCAAAATGTAACAATGACCAATTGTCCAATATCATTAAAATTTGCATCTCTTAATAATCATCATTAAACATCTTTATAAATTACCACTTCTTAACTATTTAATATATATTAAATAGTATTTAATATACATTAAATAATTAATATTAAAAGTTCACTGCATAAACTATATCAATATCTTTTCTCTATTAATAATAATTGACAAATTATTATTAAACATTTATCATTTAACAAATTCGAGAACTCCAAAATAATTGAAATAATTTCCAACAAATACTTCTCTTGATAAAACAATTTAAACTCTATTATCAATTAAATATAATTAATTCTACGATTAAATTAACTAGTAGCTATGTCAATAACTACATGATTATCATGAAATTAAGAACTAACTTTGCTTGTGAAAATGCCGAAAGTGAAAACTTCACTCAATTATCCAGGCCCGAATCGAGGGTAAAGGAACAAATGGAGACTCTCCAGAAATGCATGGGCCATCGAAATAGCGAGACATGGAAGCTCTCCAGTGAACCAGAGCAAATTTCTTAACCTAAAATATGGTAAAATGGATGTAAGATTCAATGTTCCTATGGCCAATAGATTCGAGGCTCTGGATAAATTAGTAGTTGAGGCCACCCACCTCCATCCAAAAGAAGGGCCTCAAAGACTTACAATCAATGTGAAAGCTTCCTCTGATATCAAAAACCTATCTGGAACACGCCCCCAGTTGCCTATATTCACGGTAGAACATCTCGATAACCAAATCCAAGTTTTTAACATGACTAAATATGTATTTCCAAATTCTTTCAAATCTTTGTCCCCTCCAGGAAGCGCTTCAATTCCCTTTATTCTTCTAGATGTTAAATTTGATTTAAAACCAGCCTCCTCTCCAATCTATATACCCCCTCATAAATGGCTTAGCAACCCATCCCCTTCTCCTAACCCTAATTGTTCTCTTGGATCGCTGCAACCAAACCCCCTTGACAAACTAGTTCACATCACCATTGATGATGTTGAAGATTCTTGGTTCAACTGTCTGAAGAGAGGGATCTTCGCAATTTGGACTGGCCCTTCCAAAGACATTCATCTCTTAATGGAATGGCTATTGGACAATTGCCAGGAATAGGTAAGTATCTTTCACCATCATGAAAATGTTTTGTTTTTAAAATGTGAAGAAGAGTCTGTTAAAAATGAGTTTATTGTTGTCTCAGAATGTTTCTTTAAAGGTTTCTGTGTCAAATTTGTTGAATGGGTTCCTAATTTTCATATTGATAAGGTGGATTGTATGATCCCATTATGGTATTCCATGTCTCTTCCTCTGGAGCTATGTGATGTTGATATTATCTATGAAATAGGCTCTGCAATAGGAGTAGTTATTGCTATTGATGCTTCCTTTTTTAGCTATAACAGTATTAAAATTCTCATCAAACTTAATATTAATCACCCTTCAGAGTTCCAAAAGAAAATTATTACCAGGAAAGCCTCATATGATATAACCTTTCAAGAGTATAAAGGGAAGATCATTGATATACTGAAATCTAAAATTAAAAATAATCACAGAACTGAGGTCCTTCCCCTCACATCGCACTTTAGGGACAAATTCCTAGGACTAAGTTCTAAATTAGTTAGAAGGAATAAAAATTCAGGAAACTACCGATCAGAGATTCAGATTGGACAAAATTCTAGGCAGAACAGAGGGCTTCATTGATAAAAATGATGCTAGATGAGAGAGAAGGTACCCTATTAATCTCAAAAGCAGATTTAATAAAGGATACAAGAGTATTGAAGAATGGTGTTTGTAGAAAAAATGACAAGGAACTCAAGGGAATAGAAAAATGTGACAACAAACATAAGACCAACAAAAGGGGCTTTGATGGAATTAAGATTCAGCTTCCAAATGACAAAAGAGAGCACCCCAAAAAAATGAAAGAGCCAACTGTTAGACAGTACAAGGAAAAAAGCAAGGCCTTAGAGTGAAATGAATTATTAGACAAAGCAGACAGTAAGGATTATAGGACAAACAAGGAGAATTTGGGAGATCAAGTTTTCCCTCCCTCAGAATTGGATTCTGTGAATCATACAGAGAAGGAAGCCCAGGATGATAGAAAATGGAAGGAGAAGGAAGAATTAGCAAAAATCAGAATTGAGGTAGGCAATAGAGGAAAATTTGGTCAAAATCATGAAACAACATGCAAATCAAATGGGATTTGGAACAAAGACCAAAATCTTGA
The DNA here is from genome assembly GCA_028749045.1 of Cupressus sempervirens. Lineage (NCBI taxonomy): Eukaryota > Viridiplantae > Streptophyta > Pinopsida > Cupressales > Cupressaceae > Cupressus > Cupressus sempervirens. The sequence goes on from CM053785.1 coordinate 1,052,549,223, forward strand.
GCAAGGCACAATAAGGCATGAGGCTCCTGTAAAGTATAAAGAAAGATGTAATAAGGAGGATGGAAATGAAGAAAGCAGTCAGAAATTAGAAAAAATGAAGAGGCCTAACATATACATAAATCAGGAGGAGATTGATGGGAAAAAGGATACTGCAGGACAAGGAGAGATACAAAATAGCATTACAGAATCAACAAATAATCAAGATATAGGTGAAGCAAAAAATGTCATGCTTTTCTCTTCTCCCAAGGTGTGGATGGAAAAAGTAGCTTCTAGCGTAGAAAAATAGGATTCTCAGCATTTGAACACTAATCTTATCCCTGAATCAGAGTTAACCACCCCGCAAATTGAAGGTGCTAGAAGAACTTCAAAATTTTGGCAGACACCAGATGGATATCCTTCCTCGCCGTTCACCCCAGAGGAGATTCAGTCATAGATTTAGAATGATGGAAAAAGACTAGAAGTCCCTATCATTAAAGACTTTCAGCAATTTTTAAATGAGGACCTAGAATTTACACCAAAGGTTGGATTATCAGAGGTTGAGGCTAACAGTCTTGAGCAGCTATCAGAGGAACTTATTAAGGTGTTTGACTTTGATAATTTAGATAAGAGTACTACCTCTCAGAAAGAGAGGCTGATCCAAAAAATTATCAAACTGGGAGGAGATGATTATACTGCTGAAGATCTCCAAAGGGATATGATAAAGATCTAGATGGAGGATAGTGCAAGGAAGCAGGACAAACAGAGTGAGAAGAAGTCAAAAGACAATCAGGTAGGTGAACGGACAAACATGGGAGAAAGAGAGAATAAAAAACTAGAGGACGACAGTCTCGGGAGTAAAATCTGCAAAGAACTGGAAATGGAAGAATTTGAAAGAAAAAAGGAATGCATTTGTCCAACAGCACAAGAACTGGGTATATTTCAGCAAGAGCTCGGTATAGAAATGAATCAGGAAGGTATAACCTCTCCAAAATATGGTAAGCCAAAATGGAAAAGGGGGAGGAGATCACTGAAGGATTTATGTGAGGCTGAAGGCCTAGCTAGAGAACAGAACAAAATTGATGAACTCCTAAACATGGGGAAGGGGAAGTGCCTTCCTAAGACTACATGAGGATAACTTCATGGAATGCTAGGGGTCTAAATGCCCCCAGAAAGAAAAGGTTATTAAAACAACATTTAAAAAGTTTTAATTCAGAAATAATATTAATTCAGGAAACAAAACTAAATAAAGTAGAAGGAGACAAATTTATCAAAATTTTAGGAATGTGGGGTTCAATCTTCATAGAGGTAATAGGTGCCTCGAGGGGTTTAGGAATTGTTTGGAACCCTAAGAAAGTTAGTCTAACTTATTTAGTTAATAACAATAATTGCGTGTGTGCTAGTATACAGAGCCTAAAATCAGATACGAAATTCATCCTAATCAATGTGTATGGTCCTAATAATACAATAGGAAAAAAAATTGTTTGGGCTGAATTAAGTATGGTTATTTCAGAACACAAAGATTGTTTGATTATATTAGGAGGTGATTTTAATACAATTTTAAGTTTAAATGAGAAAATAGGGGGTACTCAACATCTCTCGCTATCATCAATAGAATTCAAAGTATGGATCAACAAATTTAATTTATTAGAAATTCCTCCAAGCAATGGTATATTCACATGGAATAATAGAAGAAAGGATAACGATTATATTGCAGAAAAGTTAGATAGATTCTTTATTGTAGGAAATATCTCTTCTTACAATAAGAACTTCCAATCCTCCATTCTTCCCTTCGCAGGATCAGATCATTTCTCAGTATGTTTGGAGATTTCAGAACCTTCTAAACCACAGAGAAATCCTTTTAAGTGTGAAAAGATGTGGTTTCAGGATTCAAAATTTTTAGAACTGATTAAGACATGGTGGACTCAAGCGGACTTCGTTGGGTCTAGAATGTTCGTTTCCATTTCGAAACTCAAATTGTTGAAAGAAAACATTTTGAGGTGGAACAAAGAACACTTCAACAACAATTTTTAAAGAAAAGTTGGAAGTTGAAGATAAACTGAAAAACCTGAACCAGGAAATTATAAAATATGGCATGAATTATGAGAAATATACTTTAGAAAAAGAGCTCCTCATGAAACAAGAAGATATTTTATCCAAAGAGGAAACCTTCTAGAGACAAAAATCCAGAGAGAAATGGTTGGAAGAGGGAGATCGAAACACAAATTTTTTTCACAATTCTACTATTCAGAATCGATCTCTACAGAAGATATCTAGTATCTCGACTCTACAAGGTTTGCGTATAGAAAATCCTACAGAAATTGCAAACATGATAGTCTCACACTTTGTAAATTTACTAAATAATTATGAAGGGTCTAATAGGGAAGCACAAGCCCGAATGCTCAAATTTATTCCAAAACTGGTCACGGCAGAAGAAAATAAAAATCTAAATAGACCAATAACATTGGAAGAAGTAAGGACTGTGGTCTTTAATATGAGTCCAGACAAATCTCCAGGTCTAGATGGGTTTCAAGCTTTCTTTTTTCAAAAATGTTGGGATATACTTGGAGAAGACCTATGGAGAGCAATTGAAGCGTCAAGAAATGGTGGATCCTTGCTGGCTGAAATCAATTATTCATTCTTCACACTTATCCCTAAGAAGGAATGTCTGAAAAATCCTAGAGACTTTCACCCTATAGCTCTGTGCAACACTATTTTAAAAAATTTCTCAAAAGTTATAGCCAATAGACTCAAGGCAATTATGCCAAAATTGATTTCTGAGAAACAAACAGGTTTTGTTCCAAGTAGATCCATTTTGGATGGCATACTCATTATTCAAGAAGCTATTCACTCGACTGCCATAGATAAAGAACCATGTATGTTTATGAAATTAGATATACAAAAGGCTTACGATATGGTTGATTGGCATTTCCTATGCAAAGTTCTAGAAGCATTTGGCTTTTCACGTCAATGGGTAAATCTAATATTTAAGTTTATCTCAACTCCGAAGATTTCTGTTCTCATAAATGGGACTCCTGAAGGTTTCTTTGAAATCTCCAGGGGTATTAGGCAAGGAGACCCTCTATCTCCCTCTCTCTTCATTCTAATGCTTGAAGCCTTCAGTAGAGCAGTCTCCTATGCTTATCAGGTTCAGAAGATTTTAGGGACTTCTGTTACCAGAAACCTCCCTAACATTACCCATCAACAATATGCAGATGACACTATTTTACCTGGCAAGAGTTCGATCCAAGAAGCTATGGGTTTTAAAAATATACTTCGAAATTATATGGATGCTTCAGGGCAGAAGGTTAATAAAGATAAATCTAAAATATTCTTTATGAACATCTCTCCAAAAATGGAAAACAAGATATGTGGAATTATGGGATATAGAAAGGGTATGTTCCCTTGTAAGTATTTGGGTATCTCCTCGGAAAAGAACTCGAGACACATCAAAGTTTGTCAGGATACGATTGAAAAGGTGGATAAGCAGATTGGAAGTTGGAAGAATAGATGGCTCTCTAAGGCTGGTAAGATTACTAAGATACGATCTGTCCTCTCAGCCATCCCAATTTTCCCTTTGGCATGTCTTCCTCTCACAAATTGGATGTCCAAGCGATTCAAATCTAAACTTAGGAATTTCCTTTGGAAGGATAAGGAAAATGATAAGAAACTCTCTCTCATTAAATGGGACAATTTATGCAAACCTAAAGAATATGGAGGTTTAGGATTGAGGGAACCACAATGGCAAAATTAGGCTCTAGGAGCCAAACTTGTATGGAGATTATACCAAGAACATGAGCACAAATGGGCTAAAATTTTATATCATAAATATCTGGATCCAACGAAGCCGAAATCGCTGTTCGGAATGGGAAATTTGTCGAAAGGGTCAGAATGCTAGAATTTCATGGTAAAATGCAGGGGTATTATCAGCAAATACCTAATGTGGGACGTGGCTGTAGGAGATAAAGCCTTGTTCTGGGAAGACTCTTGGGATGGGCTCCCCCCTTTAAACACACCTCCCAATTTAGAAAACCTAATAATAAGGCTAAAATCATTGTGGGGTAGTAAGGTCAAAGATTACAAAATTAAAGAGTTGATTGATGGGGAACTTCGATGGAGATGACAGCCAATAGATGATTTAGATCTTGATCTAAAATCAGTTGTAGCCTTCAAAAAGATCATCTCGAATAGGAAAATAAAACAATCTGAAAGGCTAGATAGTCTTATTTGGGCTGGTTCAAAGGATGGATTATACAGCGTGAAACAAGGTTATCAAGCTATTATTCATTCATAGCAATGGAACTCGGTGGAGATCCCACTAAAATTGTGTTGGGATACAGCTTGTCTTCCTAAGGCCAGTTTCTTTCTATGGCTTGCCCTTCAGAATAGAGCTTTAACAGTAGACAAACTCGCTAGATTTGGTATAAATGGTCCTAATTGATGTGTCATGTGTAAACAAAACAATGAAGATGTTGATCATCTCTTTCTCAACTTTCCTTTCACACAAAATTGCTGGGAATGGCTCAAGTCCTGACTAAACTAGGCTACCCCTCTACAGAATTCTCTTAAAGGGCTCCTATGTTCATGGCCCACAACTATGGGACATGGGGTCTATAGCAAATTCTGGAATATTTGCCCATCCATAGTTGTATGGGAAATATGGAAAGAAAGAAACTATTGTATTTTTAAAGATCAAGAGCAGAATCTAGGTAGATTTATTCTAAATCTAGAAGCTTCAATAGTAGAAGTAATGAATGCTAATCTGAGGAAGACAGCGCATGTGGAAGGATCTTTCTCATATTGGGATGGAATTATGAAGAAATTATGGTCCAACCTTATCAATCCACCACTAGTGTATGCGGCAAGCAATAAAGAGGCAAGGGCAAAATGTAAATGGGTCCCTCCTCCCCCAGGTTGGCACAAATTGAACTTTGATGGGGCAACGAGAGGGAACCCGGGTATAGCCGGGGTAGGATGTATTTTAAATGATGAGAATGGCAAATGGGTAGCAAAGCTAGCTGCCCCGCTTCCTCCTATTTCCAATAACGTGGCAGAACTTGAAGCCTTGGAGAAGGGTCTTCAGCTCTGTCTTAAATTAAGCCTCCCCAAAATCCACATTGAAGGCAATTCTCAAGTCGTTCTTAACGCTATCAGACAAAAAAAGACCCCAAATTGGGTCTTGAATTTGAAACTCCAAGAAGTGTTAATTTTAATAGAGCATTTCGAGGAGATCAATATCAGTCATATTTATCGAGAAGGTAACTCATTGGCAGATGAATTTGCCAATAAGGGTGCGGATGGAGAATCAATTTTATTGTTCAAGTCAGATATCTCCCCCCCTTTATAATAACAAGATAGTTACTTATCAATATAATCAACTACAGATTGATACAAAAGTTACCTTTTTGGTCAAATCCCAAGCCCAGATTTAGTTCCTATTAAAAAGAATTGCATTTATATTCAACCAATTCACAAGCATTAATATTCAGCGAAATATTATCACATCAACTCAAGATATAGTTTAAGCAATGTATCATATTGTCAAATATTTATATTCTTTAAAATAATGCTAATTCCTATATCCTTCTGATTTATAATCCTTCATAATAAATCACCTATCTTATAGTATTTAAAAATTATTTTGAAGGTCCAAATTATTAATAATTACTTAATATTATTTTTTATATATTTATAGTCATATATATACATATATATATATATATATATATATATATATATATATATATATCATTTATATTATTTTAAACTACAGGTATATAGATATAATAATATTTTCTTATATATATATATAACCAGAGATCAAATATGTTAATCTATTCAGAGATATTAACATACCTGTGTTAGATAGTAACATTAACAAGTATTATAAGTATATAATTAGAAAGTAATTATTGAGTACTTTTGGATTAGGATTAAGTCTATTATTTTAATCATTAATAAATTATGCCTTATTTATGATATGTAATTAGCATTCATAATCTAATTATTAGATAAAGCTATCCAAAACCTCCTTCTTCTAGCAACATGAATGATTATTCAGTACTGATATTAATTTTCATTATTCTTTCATTTCAGAAAGAGTATGTGTTGTTCCTTTTTCCCTGTATGTCTCTCCGAAATCGTTCCCAGTGGAGTATTTAATTATAGTTAGTTAATACCCGTCTAATTCGAGCATGCCAAAGCTGAGCATGATCTCACTCCCATCATCACAAGATATGGAAGGATCTCCCAAGCTTGTATGAATGACCTAAATTATCATGATAGGGTACAAAGTTAGGTTCCAACATCTATGTGAGGTATATGTTAGAGTTCAAGCCAGTTCGTGATTATTCATGACCGCTGGTTCATTTAAAACTTTAAGGCATTCCCAAAATTGTAGCAGAAGGAAAGGTTTAGAGTGAAGATCTCTGGTCATAGTTTCCTCCCCTCTTAGTCTCTACTTAGAACCTTTGGTATTGTAGTCCTCTAATCGAAGATGGAATCCAACATTCACGTCTTTCACTCTACCGAAACTAGAACTATGGCATTCTTAGGCAAAATCAAGCCTTAAAGATGGAGCCGGCTGTTGAGAATCACTGATGACATGATTAGATTTGTTGTTAACAGAGCACTGGGTGAAGAAATTTTTGATTATTCTGCAACTTGGAGGACAAACAGCTCCATCATCGGCTCTTTTATTGGGATAATGGTTAGGGCTAAGATCCCTAAGGAGGACATTATATAGCTTTTTTTTGACATTCTCAGCCTAGCGTAGAGGAAGGGGCTGAAAAAGGCTGTATACAGCATAGATGATAATGGCAGAATTCCATACCTTGAAAAATACATGGGTCTCCCGGAGGGTGATGAAGAATTGAAGAAGGCCCCTCGTCGACAAGCCCTAATCATGAGGGAAGGCCTAGCCTTCTATAAGGAATGGCCTCGTATGGAAGCCAGCATTAATTTTCTTTTACACTAGAGAGGGATCATTGAAGAAGAGAGCAACGAATGGGTATACAACCATCTCAAACTGCTTAATACATACATTGAGTTAGGAGTCTCCTTCGAGGATCTGAATGCTATCAATTTCGACATCCTCGAGTCTGAAAAAACAAGCAGGGTCTCACTACGAATCGATCTACCCATGAATATGGTCACAGATGATATTGAAAATGAACCCGAAGTGCTTATGGTCACTTGGATAGAATAAGGATGGGGTAGGTCTCTCAGTAGTAAGGACTTTTATATGTAGTGTGTTAATATAGCTTGAAGAATTTGATCTTAGGTTTGGTTTAAGTAGCTGGAGTAGCTCAGTAGTAGTATAAACTTTATGTTATACTCTGTTTCGGATAGATTGATACCTCCTAATTTTGTGCTCTATTTTGGAATACTAAGGGTCTAGGATCTAATCTCCTCCCATATAAAATCTTTTCTATGGTATATATATGAACACGATAGAATTCCGAAAGTTTAAAACCCCCCTCTAACTTGGGTTTGGATGGAAAACGTGTATATATAACTCTATCTTTTAAACAGTAGTATTTAGTTTAAAAGTATCAATGTTGTAGATGCTCTGGTTGGTTGTGAGAAATTGATCATCTGATTAAATTTAGGACTTCATGTAGTAATCCTCTAATGTATGAACATTATAGAACTAATTTGTCTCTGTGTTAAATTTCTTTTGGGTTTCTTTCGCTTCCTTTTAGAATAGTATGTGTCTGTTTCTTATGGTTCCCCTGTAAGTTTATTCTAGAAGAAGTTCTTAATCAGAACTTTCATCTTATTGATGCTTCCTATTATGATTGTTTTCTGAGTTTGTTTCTTATTATGTTGATGGGATTAACATAGATTAATAACAGTGCTCTGATCTAAAATTAGAGGATATGCTCTTTAAAATTCCGTTGTATGAATGAGGCTACTTTTGAGATATCTAGATAATCTTTCTTGAGCAAGATTAACTAGGCCTATTTTGGTTGGAGAAGCACTTGATTAATCTGTTGCAGTATTTATTCTCAAACCCTCAGACCAAATAGGGTATCCTCTTGGTATGCCTTCGTGAAAGAGTGGATTAATGGATAATTCTTAGGAATTATTTGGATAGAGATTTAGTCTACTGGATTGGTCTTTTAAAGTATATGCTATGAGCAGTCATCTGTGATTAATCCTATGACTTGAGGTTTTCACAATATATGTGTCTTGGAAAATACTTTATTACTGCTTTCCCAGCTATTGGTGTTTCATAAGTATTGATCAGGTGATATCCCATTTTGGTTAGCAAGGAATGTACTCCTATAAACAAAGTTTTAGTTTAATAGGAAAGATTTAGACGGCCAAAAGATGGATACGAGCAAATTCTTTTGCTTTAGATCTTTCTTTTAGGTTGGAGATAAGAGGATATTTGTATTTTACTCACCTCAAAAGCAAATGTGAATAATAGGGGTATGCCCCGAAACCATATGTATTGAAAATTTGAAACTGTGATATTATCTACTAGGGTATGCTCCTTTTATCATTGTAAAAACTGGGGTATGCCCCTTTTATCAATGTATAATATAGGACTGCGGTCTTGGGCAAGACTGGAGGGTTTCTTTCCTCGTTCTTCCCTACCAGTGCCTGTCAGAACGGAGGACTTTCTGTAAGACTTTGATTTAATTATAATTTAATCAAGGCCTCAGCCATTTATTGATCCAAAAAAAAAAAAAAACTACATGGTTATCAGTTGATAATAGTTTCGTTCATTAAGAGTCAACTATGTATCGTTCCGTCAACCTTCAAATTATTAATTTACTAATAAAAATTATAACAAATCTCCAATATTAATATCTCAACTAAATACTTCTTATGTTGGTTGATAAATAGATTAATTATACTTCTTCTACTATTAATTAATCTTAATTAAATTAGATTAGTTAATAAATCATATAAAACTAATGCATAAAAATAAGATTCTACTAAGGGAAGATTGCAATAATATCTTTAATTCATTCTATGCTTTGATATATTATTTTTGTGAAGTTTAAGTATAAAGAACTCTTGGTTATGGGAAATGGAGAAATATCTGTCCTTGAATAAAATAGTCCCAGTACGAGGGCCATATCTCCCTAATGAACGATTGGATTGGGCTGAAATTGAAATATGTTGGAGAGGGCCAAGTTGTGCCCATTCTGACTGGAGCAATCGAATAAATTTGATCATGATAAAAAGTTATGAATGATTGAGTTCGGGTCTATCCAAGGGGCAGCGATAGGAAAATTTGTGATGAATTAAGAATTTCCTCTTAAAATAATTGTTCTCTAAATTTAACCATAAAAGGGCTTGTTCATACGCATCTAAAAATATAATTGATAGAAAGATTACATCTAATCATTCAAATTTTTACCATAAAATTTTTATTTTAATTTCAAATCTTGTCTTTCTAATATAAATTCAAACCCAAACCCAATTCATATCTAATTATTTCTCCTTAATTGGATCTAAGGTTTTCTATTGTTTTTTTTTGCAACCAAATAAAACATCTAGGTTCCAATTCAAATTGAAAATTCATTCATGGAATATAATTAGACACATATAACAAACATGATGAAGACAGGAAGAGAAAGAGTGCAAAGAGAATATGTGATTATCACGAGTGCACCTGGACACTGACGCTAATTTTCCATGGCATAGAAGTCCATAGAAAATTCCTTCCTTCCCCAACATTTGCAATTCCTCCCAAATCCAAGCCAACCGAAAACCTCCAAGTGACTAGAAGTGCTAGAAGAAGCATAGTAGCAAGTAAAAAATATATGAGCATATGAATCTTTTCCAATGCATGTAAGCTTTGAAGCTTCCATTTTAGCTCGTAGCTTGTAGCTTCTATTAAGCTTTCATTTAAGCTTGTCCAAACACACTAGGAGAGCCTCTATTTAAAGGCCTCTAAGATGCATCTAGAGTGTCTCTAGAAACAACTAGAAGATAAGTATGACAACCAAGCATGGGTCTTCTCCAACCTTCTAGATAAGTCTTAAGGTTGTAGCCACAATGTGCTCAAATAAAAATGCTAACTCCTAAGTGTAGACAACTAGTGCATTCTTAGAGTGCAAACTCCAGTGTTGTCTACATGGAAACTCTTGAAAATTTTCCAACTCCTATGTGAGCAAGTTTAAAAAAATAAACAATAATTAATATAATATTTACTTTACTTTTTCCAATTTAATTTATTTATTTTTAAATCTCATGCACTAACTTTAATAATTCCACTTTTCAATCTTAATATATTTATATTTTAATCACGTGAGATTTAGAATCTTTTATTAATTTAAATATATTTTCCACTTTTAAATTTCATTTTCCAAAACTAAATTGCTAAAATATTTGTTATCTTTAATAATAATATTATTTAGTCATTTATTTAAAAAATGAACTCCAAATATATTATTATTAAAATAAATATTGTCACATTCCAAATTTAAACCTAGAACTTTTTATTTTCAAATTTAATTATTTTATTTAATTAATTTTCCAATTAATTAAATAAAATAAATATTAAAATACCATATTAATTTTTTATTTAATTAAACCATTAATTAAATCTTTTAATTAGGCTTAATTAATAGAAAATACATCAAAGACTCACAAGGTAAAAATATGAAAACCCATCACAACCAAAATACATACAAAATCAAACCAAGAGTTTATATCACGAATTATGTCATCCGACATATTCAGAGGGTACTCAATTTAGATACTTGTCCTAATTCTCAATTAGGACAAATGGCTTAAAAGGTAGAGATTTGGACTTGAGAATTTATCTCCCCTCTCTTATCATTGAGATAATGTGATAGGGTATGCTCATCCTAGCAATTCAGGGAAGTCGATACTCGGTACCTGCAACTTGCATAAAAACCATGCATGTACAAGCACAATATATACTAAACTAAACAAGCAATGGCAGGAAGTGGTGCATCATGTAGATCCTGACTAGCAGGTGACTACGACTCCCTTTCTTAACCACATCAGACATGCCATACAAAAGCAAACACGCAAAGCAAACATGCATACCATACACATGCAAGTATGGGGTAACTATCCATAAGAAAACACATATGATAATAAATCATCTTACTAATCATTATTAATAACTGCAAACACTAAAAATAATCATCATGCATACATGAAATGCAAAATCTAAGTAATCTCATCACATAATAAACTGAATCCATAGCACAATATCTGATAGTCTCAAAACAATGTTGCTAACCAACAACATGAAACTAGCTCCAAAAGAGTTCAACAATGATAACAAAATGCGAACCAGGGGCAGGCACTACATAATCTTTTTCCAAAGATTAAAAAACCCAACATTTTCTATCTCTCAATTGAGTAAATCATTACCACCACTGAATTGGGTATTCAACAGCTCACTTTTCTAACCCGTCATGTCCTTTTTTTCTAGCTACATTCTTTCATGTGAAAAGGACATTACAGTTGCAATCTCTATGAAAATGAAGGCAATTTTCCACAACATGTTTTTATTAGCTCAAATAAACCTATGTACATAAATTATAACAAATTAGTGGGATTGTATACTTGTGTTATCTGAAATCATGAAATGTCATTTTCATCCACATCGTATCACAATATTGAAATGAAGGAGGAATTGAATATTCTATTTACTACACACAATCCAATTGAATTAAAAAGTAAGGGAACAACTTGAGCAAGTTTCTTCCTAGTCCAAAGACATGGCCTCACTGCTACACAATCTTGGTATACTTGTAGATGTGGGAGTTTGTCCATTGCCCTAGCTAGTCAATTTCATATATTATTTGCTTGGTTTATTTTCTTATATATTTAGTAGTATACTTTTCTATATGGAGAACTATCCAATGCTTTTACTTCTTTTTTTTACGATTGAACCATTTTTCAAATTCATTAATCGACTTTACTCTAAGGTTTTTCTTATCAGTGAATTTTCACTTTTCATGGTGGCAAGTACAACATTATATTGTTTGCCTTGTTCAATTATCTTTCCATCTCATTGTTAATGACCTAGGATTAAGTTTCACCCTAGTTCACTTTCTTTTGAATTAGAAAGCATCAAGCGGAAAAGTATCTAAAGTGGACCTATTATTCAAAATGAGAGAATAAATACTAGATTAACGAAGTAGGAATCTACATAAAATATTTTGGCCTTTAGCTAGAGATGTTTCTTCAATGTTAAATATTATGTTTCTATTTTTGTGATTTCACTTGGATGCATGCATGAGAGGAAATAAAAGATTGCAAATTACAAGTAGCATAAGAAAATTAAAAATCTAGAGTACTTAAATGTTCTTATGGTATCAAAACCATCTCTTAGGATGTATGTCTCTTGAAATTCTTGTCCAAACCTGTTGGCATGCTTGGTTTGCTAATGAGTAAGTTAGGACTATTTCCAACTCGACTTCCTGATAGAAAATTTACAAACCAACTATATGCAAACTCTATAAAGATCAATTTTTAAATAAAAAATTGTAGCAGATATAGTTTTTCTAGAGTTTATTATAACGAGTTGAGAAAAGCTTCTGAATATAACCGCATATAAGTTTTTAACATTTCATATCACATTTTATGATCCATTATCTTCATCATTATCTATTACTTTTTAGCATGATGTTGATGTTAAGAACTAATAAATAGATATACACAAAATCTCTTCTCAAAACATCACAATAATTGATTAGTAGAAAGTCCTAAAGGGCCTTTTCATTCTTGAGTCACTAATCAGTAGTAGAGACCATGCTTAAAAGGCTTCAAGCTCATTGTGTGAGGCCTCACCCCGACCCATCGTAGCATAGTGATACATTACTCTTATTTTGTTATTCACAACTTGAGATGTCAAGACATTATCTGATGCTTAGAACATACTTTATTATTTCATGTTGTGTGATGTTACTTCAGATATATTTGATGATTGTCATTTAATGTTCATGTATATGTATGTTGATGAAATCAGTAAATGTAGGATTGATATTTTGATTTAAGATATTTTAAATGGTTATGTGCTTCAGTGGCTGTTTAGGGTTAATTGTTTAACCTTTGGACCAAGTTGGTTTAAGTTAGTGTCAGTTTTCTATTAGGTTCTTAATTAAGGTTAGTCATCCCTAATCTGGATTAGTACTTAATTTGCAAGTTAGAGTAGTTAGATGGACCTATTTTATTCCTAGATTTTATTTGACTCTAAACCTCTTTCCTAAGGCTTTTAAACATGTTATTATTCTAACCAAAGGGTATGGGTATGGGTTAGGGGTCTTTTCCAACCCCTAAGCCCCTTTTTTTGACTTTTGAGGTCACTCAAAAAGTCCCTTTTTTCCTTTGTGCGAAAATTGATCATGGTTATCTTGAGTTACCTCACCTCATCTCCACTTAGGGTTTAACCATAGTGTAGGTTGAGTTAGGAGTTTCTAGAGTTGCTAGTGGGTGGAAATAGTTATTGCTCCTTTTGGGTGGTTGAGTTGGAGGCTTATTTAGAGGCCTTCCTTGGACTAGTTGGTTGTTACCCAATCTCTACATTTAGAGAGGAATTCTTGAAGGTTGAAGGAAGGAAAGGGATACTCTACTCAAATTTATTCATTGCCATTACCTCTTTGTGAAGGTAGGAAATTCTCATCTCCCTTATTCAGTTTTTATGTTTTGTTTCATGTTCATGCTACCTTGTTGTTGTTTCACTGTTTGTATGGTTGTGGGTATGTTGGGAAGATTTGAAAGCTATGTTATTTTGGTTGTTTTCTTTTCATGGTTATGTTTGCAATTTTTTTTGAGTTTTCCTTGCATGGGTGTTTTGGTATTACTCACCCTTGGAGAGGGCAGAAGTGACCAATTTTGGGAAAGGTTTGTTTAGTTGGACTCCAACCAGTGTAGAGTCTCTTCTTAGGATGAGAAGAGGGATAAAGGGTAAGGTGTTATGGGGCCCTACCCGTCAGCACAAACCTGGTATGAGTATGGCATGTTTAAATGAAAGAACAAGAGTTCTTGGTTATTAGCCCCGATTGGGCATCTAAATTGGTGTTGTGCTTGACTTCTCCTATTGGAAGAATCCACCTTTCCCTAGTCTTGATTCATTGTGAATCCTATTGTGTAAACCATGTATGATTATGCATGTTTGATTTTATTTTGGTTCTGCTTGGTTGTCACCCAATCAGATATTGGTTTCCTCCATGGTTCTTGAAATGAGATTCAGAAAACATTACAAATTCCTTGATTTTGATCATGAGGAAAAATTTGATTTAATTGTTGAAATTTGGGATTGAGATCCTATTGTAAATTGTATTTTAAACCTTATTGTAAATGGCAATGAAGCCAAGTTTTCTTCCTGATTCTTTCCCGGCTGAGCCTTTGAATCAGGTTTGCCAATAAAATTGGTGTTGAGCATATTTGGTTATCATGTGATTTAATTGTGTATTAAATTTAATATGGTTGCACATAAAAAAAATTAAGAATAATGGATAATTTCATGAATTGTGATATTTCAAGTTTTTAAATTGTTAAGGAAGAACAATTTGATAGAATGAAATTTCCAAGTTGATGTATAAGTATTAGATGAATTAGGATTCCTACCTTGAGAACTCAAATTATCTCTTCTTTGTTAAATTTCCTTATGAACGAATCAATTGGACTAAGAGATTATGTATCTCCTTAAATTTTTAAAGCATAAATCAGTTAGTTATCTTTAACCTTGCCATGGATTGCTTATCAGCTGCATTAAGTTTTATGTTGATTGTTATATGAATTATCATCCTAAACTATACTTAGTCCAATGAGTAACTCACACTATCATTGTAATATCTTATCATGAGTAACTTAGACTATTGGAGTAGGAAACCAAATAGGAAGGAATTGATGATGTTAAATTTGACAAAATTCCAAGCTTTCGTATATGTTGAAAATGAAAACTATGATCATGCATGCAGATTCACTTTTTTATGATTGTTAGATCCAAATGATAAAGTATTGCATTATTGAATGAAACGAATAATTCAAACTCTTGATAGTTTATGGTTGTATCAAGTCATTATAGATTTTCCTAAAAAGGAAATTAATGATGAATTTAGTCCTTGAATCAATCTATTTTAGATGTGATAGAAATTGTATTGAATCCTACCTTAATCATCTAATAGATTTAAGAGATGCTCTATTAGTTTTGTAAGCCATAAGAAATTTTAAGAATTAACTTGGGATAATATTAGCAATATGTTAGCTCTTCAAATTTTGATC